>JASAMV010002810.1:0-73273 GCA_030248065.1 Rhynchonema sp. JSB1_4
GTTTACGTAATTATAGTTCACCGACAGCAGATCTGTCGTTCTTCATGCCCGCGATCAAACATTCGTTTCTGATATTGATACATGATGGTACCGGCAATGACCACGGTCGAGGCAGCACCGGCAAAGAGCACCCCCAACAGGACAAGGCCCACTTGGGGATCGACTTTGGTCCTCGAGGCCGCCCTGATGGCTGCCTGACGCTGACGTTTCCGTTCGGCCGATCTTTGGTCCGATTCTGAGTAATCCGAATAATCCTCATCGTCCATATCCATTCGTCGAATATGATGCGATCGATGTGAATGGGTGCCGATTAGTGATTGAAGCTGATCATCGGCTCGTTCGCCACCGCGGTCGTCAATTGAACCGGAGTCTGTTGGGCATGGAATGGCGTATTGATGGGTTGTCCTATGTTGTCTCTGTGTCCTCAATTTGGCCAAAATGCACAGCTCTATTAATCGAAACCAGAGCGCTCTTCCTGGAAGGACAACCAAGATATTATGGGCCAATATTGTGGTGGTCAAATCACTTCGTCAAGTCACAGCAGCCCCGTGTGAGCGAGAGAAATAATGCACGGCATTCGTTGTGAGTTGGCTCTACAAAATATGAGTTGATGAAGTGATTTGATCACTTAAGTTGACCACTGTAATATAAGCTTTACATCTTGGTTGTCTTTTCACAGATGTAAATAATATCCACGAAATTGTCAGTATAACCTGGTTGTAAAACGAGCATTCTGGCGACGATTTCCGGCTTCGGCTCGTTGTCATCTGGTGGCAGAGAGACTGCCCGTTTTCGCATGCCCGCTGAGACCAGAAGTGCACTTTCGAAAATCAACAGCAGTAAAATTATTGGAAGTTGGTGCAGCAGTCTTATTGGCAGCATCTTATGCGCGTTCTACCTATAAGTGTGTATGAACGTTGATGATCCGATTCTGAAACAGCGAGCATTCTCAGGATGAGTTTTAAGCGCGCGGACATTGTTTTCGGCTTGAGACTAAGTGAAAACTGATTTTTGCCGACAAGTTTTCTCCGCGACAACAATAAAGAACCTGCTGAAAATAACCACGTGACAGCAGAACAACTGACTATCTGTAGCTTTGATGTTGTCAAGTTTAAACTGGCTGGGCTGGAAACATTTGTACACCTTATGGCATCTTTTCAAGAGAGCTGTGAACATTAGCTGAAACTCCGCGGCAAAATGCCGCTAAAACACCAACGATTGTGAAAAGCCACCCGTGGTGTTTCCTCTGTTGCCTGGAACAGGCGCAGCGTTTCAGGCGAGTCAACAGTGGGATAAAGCAACGCTTGGGTGACGTGTCAGTCCCAAATGTTGAAAACCGATTCATATTATCATGACTGGTGTCAGAATTTTTTTACATTTGAGTTCGATAAAATGTTCTGACACCCCGAAGGCCAGATAAGAAGCATTTTGGAAATTCGTTATTAGATTTGGAAGCTAAACCGTTTGGAAAAAAGATTTTCTCATCAGGGCTTTATGCCACAGACTAAAACGACATGATCTAATAAAATGTAACAAATCGAATCAAAGCTGGCACGATTCAAAGAACCAGATAAAAACCTTCACCAAGTCGTATACGTACAAAAACCTGTGCTGTGCGTTTTATATTTTGTCATATATGTATGTGCCCCACGTAATGTAGTATGTATGTACCGGTCAGTCTCTGTACATGTACACAGCTGAAGACCCACAAGCTTTGCGAGCACAAAAGTGTCACAAACACACGTGTTTCAAAGTTACAAGTTAATTTCATTGAGTTCTGGTTCTAGTTCAAGCGACAGCGCGAGATTCTCAGCAGAGCAGATGTTTGTGCTGAAGCAAACCCATCACATTCTTTGCTTGTGCACCACTTGTTTACATCGCATATCGCATCGGAGACACCATTATTTTTTAACGGCTTAGCGTTCTGTTAGTGTTTTCTCACCTGTGAAAACTTGATAAGAAGAAAAACAAACCATGCAACAGACACGATACTCAAATTTCAAGACAGCACAGCACGGAAATATGAAGGAAAATATAATAATCACTGTTTGTTCGCCATCAGACCTTGCGCCGATCCGCAGGCCAACTCCTCATGTTGGGACGTGTCTCCATTCTTTACGTGCAGGTCGATTTGATAGACAACCTGTGTGAAATAAAATGAATTGCATCGAAAATATTATTTTATAATAAAACTAACAAAAATAGAAACGCACCCCGCCACCCAGTTGGCTGATAATCGACGAATAGGGACTCAGGTCGATCTGCTGTTTGAATGAAATCGGCCCTTTTGCCACCGGGCAGTTTTTCGACACCGCGCACCCGTCCAAGTTATTTCTGAATAATTTTGACGAGAATTTGTTAGAATCCAACTGTTCAAGATCACGACCAACTTGGGCTTATTGTTGCCGTGCCGCCCCCCCCCCCCAAACGTGGCGTGACAGGACAGAGATGACTCACAACAGTCCAAAAGTTGGAATGCTGGTGAAGTGACATGTGGTACCGATGACATCGCCCCAATACGAAAGTTTCACATCGACCAATAGTTTGTTGTACACGTCACCATTGTTGATTGCGGATGCTTGCACCACGATCGGCTTGGAAATGTCGATTGGATAGTTTGGCTTGCCTGATCCGTCAAGGATCTGTACACCCGTTACCGTGACCGGTTCTAAAAATATGAGTGTTGTGCAGCGCTCTGCTTTTGGTTGCACGTTTTGCAGACGGGCGGTGCACCAGGTCATCGTCAGGTGCGGAAGCACCAGATGGTCACGTGACCAGTTTACTAAAAAAACAATATACTTTTGTTGAACATTAAAACTTCTTGGACGCAAAAGTTGCCACTGAAAAAGTACGACACCTGCACTGGCACAGTTGAACCAATGCAATTTCGTAGCAGTCCCATTTGGCATATTGGCTGCATCTTGACAGTTTGGTTTACCACACGCACTTCCAACAATGAATAACAAACAGAAAACAGTATTGAAAATGTGTGGCATTTTGCTGCACGATTTGCGAATGTTACAAAAACAATCGTCAGATGACACTTTCGTGAACGTGTATGCACAGGTCCCACATGCAATTGTTGCTTTTTAATAAAAGTGTTTCTCAACAGCTGGTCACTGTCTCAGACAAAGAGCAGGAAAGTTAGTCCCAGACAGCCATGCACACCCGCACGTGGAACGCGGTCAGACGTTATATATTGTGATAAGAATACTCAACGAGGCTTCAACATTTGTCTTTTTATCGAATACTGAGGAAACATGGTATACAGTGCCTTATTCTGTGCACAACAGTTTCGAATGCTGAAGCCAGCACTTATCCGAGCACCAAAAATGCGACCATATCACTTCTTGGCCATCAGGCCCTGCGCTTGTACACAGCTGATCTCTGGGCGACTTGAAATATCACCGTTTTTGGCGTGAACCCCCAGCTGGTAGACAACCTGAAAGAAAGTTTTTAAAAAGCGACTGCTTGCATTCAAAAGCGAGACGAAATCTCAACTCACCCCACCACCCAGTTGACTGATTATGGCAGAGAACGGACCCAGATCCAACTGTTGTTTGAATGACACCATGCCGGTCTGTAACGGACAGTTACCGGCGATCTTGCAGCCGTCGATGTTATTCCTACATATGTGAATTTTATTGTGAAGCGCTGACAACTGATTGATGATTACGCGCACAAGAACAAAAACAAACAACACACGCATGCAATCACCGATAACTCACAACAATCCCAACGTGGGTATGGCGACCCAATGACAGTCTCCACCCAACGGATTGCCCCAGTACGACAGTTGCACGTCCACGTACAGCTGGTTGTAGACGGTGCCGGTGTTGTTGGCACTAATGGACAGCACGATCGGTTTGTTGACATCGATTGGGTAGTTGATGTTGCCTTGGTCGTCTGTGATTGTCAGCGACTTTTGGATGAGCTTTTCTGCAAAAAAAATGAGAAGACAATGGCAGCGCGCGCAAGCAAGCAAGTCACTCAAGGGTGACAGCTCGTGTTTGGGGCTGGTTTGTACAACGATATTCCAATTGCGTTCACCTGACCAGGTCCAAACTCGAACAGTTGAGCTGGCCAGGCCCGACTCACCAGCGCAGTAGCGCAAAAGTTCTGGTCGACATTTGTATTCTGCAGCCTGGTTTTCAAAAAATGACCTCCAGTTAACGCAAATGAATGATATCGCTAACCATTAGTACCACAGTTGTACCAATACATGGCAGTGCCGGTGTTGTTTGGCATGTTGGCAGCATCCTGGCATTTGCTTGATGATTCGGTGAAGCCGGACAGCAAGATGTTCAGAAAAATGCCAACGAAAATGACTTGCAGAGCTGACATGATGGATTGTTGTCTTTCTGCTAGTATGTAATTGCTTGTTATGAGGTCCACAAGTCAACAGACTCAGATGTACCTGGGCCAGATGTCACCCGTTCCCATGATGATGATGTCTTGTTTGTAACAGCTGATAACGAAGGTGATTTTTTGCTGAAGAGTTTCTTCTACCGTTCATGTACTATGATCACCGCAACGACAGGACTTGAATGCAAGGCTCACACACAACACAGAAAAACTAATTTCAGTCTCTGGAAGAATGAATAGAATATTATGTAGATTACTCCGGATGTAACATAAAGGCTATACGTCGTTTTCTCACGCAAAACGAAACAATATTCCACGGTGATTGGTTCACGCGAGCGTCAGACAATCAGCACGTGAGAATTTCTTTCGTTTTGTGGCCGTCCAATCTATATTCTTCAAGGAACTGGATTTATTTTTTCTCTGTTAAGCCTTGCATCCTTTCGTTACGGTGATCATACCATTATTGTCAAAGAACTTTTGGAGTAAAAATTATGGCATTCAACGACTTAATTGCATCGATTGAGTTTCAACTTTTCGTGCTGAAAACTGTGTGTATTTAGAAACAATGTACGGAGTGTCTTATTTCTTAACTGTGATTATCATGTTTACTAAAACTGGCTCATGTTCATGACACAGCTCACATAAAATAAAGTTCGCAATAATTGCTGCTGTCTCATTCTGAATCGAAACAACAACAACTGTTACTTGCATATGCCTGTTGTGCACCTTTGCGTCAGCAGCGCATGGTAATATTGATTGCCAAGTTAGTGTTTCATGAAAAAACGATCACGGCATCGCAAACTGTACTGTGAAAAAGGTATGCAGAAATCAATCATACTGTATATTTGGAGAAGTTGACGGGTCTACATACTTGCGTTTGCGCAAGTAAACAGAAGCGGGAAAATAATTACAAATACAATATACATACTAGGTACGATTGCGAAACCGTTGTTTCATACTTTAACGAGCTCGCTTCGGCATACTTGCTCGTTAATACAATTTTCTTCTCGCTTATCTTTGATTGAACAGAATGGGCGGATTGTCACAGCATGGTTGAACCAAGATTGATTCATCGAGTATTCCTGGTGCTTTTGTACCCGGTCATAACCAGTACGGCTGGCGAACACTGCACCGGACTTTTGGCCACCTGTCTGAGCACACAGGATGCGGCCGATTGTGCACTGTTCGCTGCGTGCATCAGTGGGTCAGAGCCGATCAGATTCGTAGGTTAGTCGCTCAGGTCAAACAAAAGTATGCGATTTGGCCAAACCAAACGCGCAGTTTTGTCGCCTTGCGCTCTCGCCCATTCACGAAATGACCTAAATATGAAGCAAAAAGCTGATTTCAGAGACCATGACTCGATCGGACGCTGATGAGATCACGGATCGCCTGCTGAGCGTCGTGGCCGAGGACGACGGCGACAACGCACGCGTGGCGTCGCGCGCACCATCGAGTCGATGGGTGAACGCGTTGATGCCCTATGACTTCGATTTCATCACCGTCCGGTTGGTGGGACCGGGATGATCACATCCTTCATCTTTGGATTGGTTCCGTATCTTTTTGGGCCAGTGAATCTTTTGGCCCACCGTACTTTTTGGGCCATGTTATGTATATCGGACCATGTACTTTTTGGGCCATGTTATGTATATCGGACCATGGTATGTACCTTTTGGGCCAGGTACTTTTTGGGCCACGTGTGCATGGTGTTAACTTTTGGGCCACATGTTTATTGTTACTCAACACTGAACCATCACGCCTACAGTAAATACAGTATGTGGCGAACTAATCTGGCGTTGATTATGTGAAAGTTGCACAACAGATTCCACATGCATTTTGGGCCAAGGTTTAGGCTTTTACATCAAAAACATGAGTACCGTGGGACACAGCTGTATGTGGGTATCATTCGAGACAGACATGTCAGACGGACATACCCGCGACTTGCACTATGCGCCTCTCTGACTGACAAAAGTGTCTATAATTACCGGTAACAAACTACAAACATTCTTTTTTTGTTGATTTCTTTTTTTTCGAAGTAGAAAGCTGATCGACTAACGTTTGTGTCAATTCTTTAGACCCTATTTGTAGCATTATTGAAACATAAACGACTCTCCGAACGTTGGAAACTGAAAGTGCGTATTATTTATCGATCGCCATCAACACACAAGCGTCGACGTGGACTGCACGTTGGGTTATGTTACATGAATGATGTGACCTGGCCCAAAAAGAAACTTGCCCATAAAGTGCGGTGGCCCAAAAGGTTCACTGACCCAAAGAGATACGGAACGGAACCTTTGGATTTTGTTTATGGTTATCACGTTCACGCTCATGGACTGTGTAATCGAATGCAGATGGACTTTCATTGAGAATTTTATTCGGCTCCCTTGTTTCGACATAGAACATAACTCTAGGTAGTCGTTTTTTGCAATGCACCAAATTATGCTCCAGGAATGAAGAAGAGGAAATTCGAATCACCAACCTTGTGGAGGAGGCGATGGGCGAGATCGAGTCACGAACGTGCTTCAAATTCAGACCGTGCAAAGCGTCCGACAACCATTGCGTCATTTTTGCAGTTACAGCCAACCTGAGGTGCGCTACACTCAGCTCATCTTCAAGCCGTTGGCAAGGAATGTTTATTTCAAAGATGTTTTTTTAAAAATTCCAGCTGCAATTCGGAAATCGGACGCTCGCTGAAGCCTCGTCAGGAGATTCGTCTCGGCACGCCGTGTACCCACGAATCGCAGGTGGGTGCAACGTTGATGCATGTAAAGGCAAACTACGCCAACTGGAGCCCGATTTCGGAGGTGGTGTGCTTGCAAAACGAATATAAAGAGAACATCCTCATGCGCCACGTTCTATTCTGTAAGATTACCCAATTCAGCAGCCAGGTATGAATGTTTCACCGATCTGCCACCTCCGAAATCGGGCTCGTGTTGGCGTGGTGTTACTATACTGGCCAGTTTGACGACATTACTTGCTTCGTTGCAGGCCCCGTTCCACAAATGGCGTATTGTGCACGAGGTGATGCACGCGATGGGATTTTGGCACGAACACTGCAGACCGGACCGGGACAAGTGGTTGGCGGTGAACATGGACAACATCCAGGTGTACCAAGAGCTTTGCTTTATCGCGTGCTTGCTCGGAATGAACTACAGTACCAGACTGCTGGTGTTCATTTCATGAAGTCCCAAGGAGAAGTCGACGATTTTTGCATGGTGAAGCCGTGGAAATTTCGACGCTCCATATCTCGTTCCTTGGGTTTCAAATGCAAGTCTTAGTCACCATTCTTGGATTCTGGCCAGACGAGTCACTTTCTAAAACCACTTTCGATCTGAGTGAGACAGCCGCTTAAGGCAAAGCAGTTCACCATGGTTTCTTATCAGCTTGAAGCGTTTCCAATATGAATGCCGATTCACAGGAACAATGGAAACCGAACTACCTGAAAGCGGGTGTGACGGACGTGACAACGTTGGGCATCGAATACGACTACGATTCATTACTGCACTACCCACTGGAGGGCAATGGCATCGACCCGCTTGATTTTGTGATGAAGGCGCTCAAGGACACGAATGGCGTGCACATTGGACACGAGACACATTTGAGCGAGAAGGATGTGCAGCGGATCAACAGGCTCTACAAATGCAGAGGTAATGTTTCGAGTATTATGTTGTTATAATTTTGATTTGATTCGAAATTTTTAATGATAATTTGTTCGCTGATTGCACTGCATGTAGCAGCTGCAACACTGCGCGCAGTTCCAGAATTTTTGATTCTCTGAAGAAAAGCTCAGATTATCCCACGATCTTGTATAAATGTGCAGGACGAACACCGGCGCCAACCACAAGGTCAACAACAACGCCAGAACCTACAACAACACCGCGAACAACACGCGAAACAACAACACGGCGAACAACACGCAGGACAACGCGAAGGACAACAACGAAGTCAACGCCAAGAAGAACCTATGGTACACGTCCACCGACAAGTGAGTGAGCGTGAAACAGAAATTTAAAAAACAGCAATTTATTGTTGTTCGTCGAAATTTCTTCCGTTTTCTCTTTTTGCCTTTTGCTCGACTTTTCGCTTGCTATAACTCTCCAAAACTGCAACGATACCCACTTGATTTCCATAACAAGAGGGCGGAGGACAACGAGACGAAATCGGTTCCACGATCAAATGGACGAAACCCATCGATGCGTGCATAACCGGGGACGAAGCCAATTATGAGGATGAAGTGAAAGGACATTGTAATTCGATTAAGGACTGTCAAGACCTGTGCGAACTACAAGTGGGTGACGACGGTTGCAACGTTCACTTTGCGTGTCCACAGGCGTCCATCCTTCCAACTACAGGCGCACGATCCATTGCCCTGTGTCTCAATCGACTATGAGACGCGCACTAAGGACTGCCATCTGCAGATCCTCACCAAGGACACCATCCCGCCATATGAAGATATCGAATTCCGCAAGCCTTGCCCATACGATGTCCTCTATTCGCAGCGAATCGTCAGAAAAGGTGTGCCATTTCAGCACCGCACAACCAAATGCAGCAACGAAGCCGAACCATTAATGAAGAACCAACATGTTTCAGCGTGGTCAAAACCGGTCGACGGCTGCATTATGGGTGATGAGGACGGATATGAAGAGGAAGAGAAGAATGTGGCCACAATTGAGGACTGTCAACGATTGTGCGACGATCAAGTTGGCTGCACACCCGACTTGCTGATGTTTCACAACTTGCGTAAGAGTGAGCGTGACCCTGGATAATCACATTCAGATCGACGACCCGCTGCCGTGCATATCGATCGACTACGAGACCAAGCACAGGCACTGCCATCTGCAGGTGCTCAACAAGCACAACGCCGGACAGTTCTATGGCATCGCATTCAGATCACCGTGCGCCGCACGCTCCGTCGTCTACTCGGAACGCTTGGAGTGAATGGGAGAATGTGTTGATGAATCAGCGGATCGGGGACACTCAAGTGACTCAAAGCTGCTCTGTTTGCACCCAAATGCTGGCTTAATTCGTTGCGCAGCCGATGCTTTTCTTGTTTGTTTTATACTGCACATACAATGTATACCTGCTGTATTATACAACTACATATATTGGACTATACTATACTATATATTGTACAACTATACTAAGATTGGCGTTGATCGCATGTGATTGCCCGCACAATTTGTCGAAATAATAAAACAAACGAGGAAAGCTAATCAATATATGTGATTTCGATCATTAAAAATTGATTGACAGTCGCACTCATCTATGACACAAGAACATTTCAAGACTGTGACAACAGCGGCGGCAACAACATTTCAGCGGGTCATCCGTGCGACAACATAAAGTTCGCCAAGGCGAACATCGGCGAAACGTCCTGTTTGATGGTGAACCCATCGCGATCCACATTCTCCACCGCGTACCAGTTCTGCAAGAATATGCGAGTGCCGAACGGGTACAAGTCGCGGCTGGCCAAAATCGACTCGCGACGCATGTTGAATTTGGCAACGGAAGTGACCGAAGACGCAGCCAGAAAATTCGGACAGGTGAGAGACCGAAGTGAGATATATCCGTTAATGTTTCCTTATTTTGTACTCATGATCGTTCATTTTTTATCAGGTTGCATATTTTAACTCATAATCGCTTCTTTTTTGCATCAGTTTCACCAACAAAGGACGTTCACCTGATCTCGAGTAATAAAATTTAATAAAGAGCCACCAAATCTTCAGTTCTTCCATGACTAAAAAAGTTCGCTCTGATCCCGATCCCGAATCCCGATCCCCAATGTGTGTTTCAGGTTCAGGTTCAGTTCTTTTTAAACTGATTTATAACACAAATTGGAACCCGTAAGAAAATTTTTCGCCATTCTATACCAAAAAATATATTTTCTCGGCAAAATAACTTATCCGGTAATTTTTTCCGCGTAATTTATTTTCCAATAAATAGCGGGCTCCGGAAAAAACCGTTTGTTTTTCGTTTTTTTGTAAATAAAACAGTTTTTTCAGTTTATATGCCAAGTAAAAAGTTTCGCTTGGTATTCCAGAACACTCGACAAATCACCAGTTGGGACGTGTGGGTTGGCCTCTACCAGGACGGAAACAAAAATGCCAATCAACAAACGGCATACGGCGAGCCAAAATGTATGCTCCATCCGAAACAGCAAATCTATAAATTTAATCAAATGCAGATATAATCCGACCGTGGGTTTTCAGCGCAATGGGACAAAAATTGGTTTTGGAAAGGTGCTCCATCCGGAAAGGACGCCCTAAATGACAATGATGCCAAGGAAATCTGGGCAGCAAACGAGCCAAATAATGGCAATTCGATTTATGAACAGAAAGAGGCGTGTGCTTTCGTCAAGACGCTCTTTCACACCCACAACTCCAGACTGCACGACTATGATTGTTCAGAGAAATTCGGCTTCATTTGTGAAGTCTACAAGAACTGTGAGTGCAAGTTTCTTCAGAGTCTAAAGCAGATTGTTTGGAGAGAAATTTTCCGTTCAACTTGTTTATTAATTTATTTATTTTCACGTGCTGAATCTCCAACATTTCAGCTTGCTTCTACAACTATAGCATTCTTCAGTGTTCGGCCGATTGTTGTTGGACAGAGCCGAGGTACACTCAATACATTTCGGCAGTTTTTTACGTAACCACGTATGTACATACATGTACATTGTATGTACATACCAGACCGCATTAGAGAGAGACGCTTATACATGCCTCAATTATACAGACAGTTAACGGACAGCAGCTGTGCGCCGTGCGATTACGTACGCAGCCTCCAAGCACCGACAAAGGGGTGATGGTGATAGTAAATGTGCGAATTTGAAAAAGAAATAAGTTTCATCGCTATTTCAAATTTTTGTCAACGTTAGAGTTTCGAAACTTTGTTGTCGGTTTAGTGCTCTGGTTTCTTGTGAATATATAAATGTTGACGCTTGCGAATAAATATCCCCGCACCTAATGTAACCTTTTAGGCCAGTTACCTCAGATGGATATTGTACAGCATTGACGTGAAGATGGATGTCCTGGAAGTTGTTTGATCGGATATCGAAATAATGCAGAACAGTCCCTTCTGGTCGAACACGAGTCTGCGTGGTTCTCGCGGCATATGCTGACCTGCCATTGTTCCCTTCCGTAAAGTGATGATGCGCGAACTGATGCGCGTTAGGCCGTCTTCACAATGACCCGTTTTCCCGTTTTCCGTTTTCCCGTTTTCCCGGTTTGTGTCTTCACAATGATCCGTTTTCCCGTTTTCCGTTTTCCCGGTTTCCCGTTTTCCCGTTTTCACGGTTGGTGTCTTCACAATGATCCGTTTTCCCGTTTTCCCGGTTTGGCCTAATTATTTTGCACCGGGAAAACGGAAAAACCCAATTAGAACCGGTTCTAATTTTGATCCGGTTTTGGTGCATTTGACGCGTGCATTAGATGCTAGGACATGTCCAACTGCAGTAATTTGACTGTTTTGCGTGCCAATTATGTGCAGCAAGTATATTCATTATGTATATTTGTGTTCATTTCAGACACACAAGCATCGTGTAAGCTTACTTGTGTGTTTTTACTATTTGTTCACTTTTTAGCGAGTTAAAGCATGCTCGTGGATCAAAAGTGTCCAAGGTCAATAATGCTCACGATCTTGTCTTCAACACTGTGTTTTGTTTTTCAAAGAAAATGGCTTCCAGCATGCGATCACGGCAAATCAGTTTGCACGCGACAGTGTGTAAAAATGGAAAATACACACCATAATGTTTCGTTATTTGTGTTTCGTACGTTTCACAAGCGCAAATCAATCGGGAAACTTGTGGGTGTCTGTGCAATTTATTGTCCACATCCCACTACTTTATCGCACAGTAGCCCTGTATGTATGTAATTTTTCTACTTCCAATGCAGGACAAGATGGACAAGGATCGGGAGAAACAGCAGAGTGCGTCGATGTCGTTCTGTGATCTGTCCGTGGACACACGGGCATATTTGAAGGCCCAGTTCCAGATGATGATGTATGAGGCTCGGAAGTCCAAACAGACACCTCCTATTTCGCCACCCACCGCTCTCGGTGATGCTAGTCCAGCAGTGCAGTGGCTGTCTGGTGCCCTAGATTGATAACTTTAGCTCTAGCTCAGGCCATGTTTCTTGTCTTAGCTTTGCTCTTCAACAGAAGATTTGTGGAGGATTGATCTGAATGTTAGGCTGTCCATGGTGTATATCAGAGAAATTTTGCCATGTCTAGCTCTTTATATTCTTGTTCTGGAATTGCGAAACAATTTTGCTCATGTCCAGCCCTTTATATTCTTTTGTGGCAATTGTGAAACAATTTTGCTCATGTCTACCTCTTTATAATCTTGTTTTGGAATTCGTTGTTTGTACTACTACAAGGTACACCTGTCATAAACGTTGACCAAGTTGAACTCACCGAAGGTTTATTTGCGCATTATGCAAAAAACGTGAAAACGTGTCATTGTGAAGACACATTTTATGAACCGGGAAAACGGAAAAACGGGAAACCGGGAAACCGGATTTCATTGTGAAGACACCAATGAAGCAAACCGGGAAAACGGGAAACCGGGAAAACGGGAAAACGGGAAACCGGGAAAACGGGAAAACGGGTCATTGTGAAGACGGCCTTAGACCACTCGGACATAGCCCCGTCGTCGCACCTTCCCATGAAAAAGCAGTCTTTTCAACGTAACGAACTGTTTACTACGTCATCGTATTTCTCGATACTAAAACCCCATCAACAACTTTAAACATTTATGATAAACCAACTTTTCGACCAAATTTTACTCGGAAGCACTCTTTCCATACAAAAGGTCATGATCATTGTTCGAAACGGGTCTCATACATGGAGTTACGAAGTCGGCGATAGCACCATCGTGTTTCCCGAATACGAAAACCCCAAATGCGATATTAACATTTCTGATGTTAAGTAACGTGCAGCAAAGACCCAAAAATTTGAATTGCCGCCTTTGACGTAAAGCAAAATGGAGAAGTAACGCGCGCCGCGAGCGCGGCATTTCGTCTCTGCAGAATGGCTCGATTCAATATGCACAACGCTTGCCGCGCAGCGCCCGTACTGTGCCTACTTGACAGTAAAAATGCCAGTGCAAGCATAATATAGTAGAGCAAATACTATAATCAGAAAAACGACTGATAAGACATCATATAGCACGACAACAGGATGTAAACACTGCCAAAAGCACGTGAGTGTCTCTGGAACTGACCAGTGGTTATAGGCACCTGCTTCAGTACACATTCGTCACGGGTACATTCAACAGTGTGACAAAATAAAGAAAGCCATGTGGGCCGCACGAAACTCAGCCAAACTAATTGGTCTCTACTTTCTAACGGTCATTCCTCAATTATCGATCGGTTTTCACCATCTAATCCCTTCGTATCAATTCATCAACAGTCATGCCGTATTCTACCATCGATTCTCGGATGAATTGGTCAGCAACAACCACTCAGTCACGCTTTACACCGCCAGGTGATCCCCAAACATCGGTGAGTTTGACACAGAAAATGTAGAAAAATAAACTTTCGCCTCATTTAGATGGGCCCAGATGCCACACGTCACCAAACTTCCAGCGGGTGTGAATGAAGTGCAAATCGAGTATGTGCATCGCCAGCTGAATTACACACGATTTCAAGAAATGATGTATGGAACATTGAGTCTAGCAGGTTAATATGAATAACGGCCTGAAAAGCCTCACAAAAATTGTTTTCTCCGGTATTGAAAATCCGTTCTTTGGGTTGTTCCTGCTTGCTGAAAGTGACCAATGGAGGACACGTACTCTGAATCGGCCATCACGAATCACCATCGGCAGCAAAAGGGTAAAATGAAAGTATTTATCCGCTTCTGGTCTTCCCCCGATGTCGCCGATGGTGATTCGTGATAGCCGATTCGATGTACATATATGATCTCCATTGATGTAGCGAGCCGCAGCAGCTCTTCGTCGATTGGCATGCAACTCTATTTTGTATCCCTCACATACTTTCCCATCAAGGGGACATCGAGGCCAGGGGGACATCGACATCCAAGGGGACATCGGGCCTGAATCTTGGAAATCAACCAGATTTTCGTCTTCAGAAACGTTCGACGTGCTGAAACGTTTAAGCACCGGACTGTGGAGCAACAGTGAGACGATGGTTGATCAACTTGATGAGCTGCGACCAGAATTGACCAAACTGGGTGCGAAAATCGATCTGATCTGGGCGAACAGCTGGGACCTTATGCCATTTATGGTGCAACACATGCTGAATGCCACTGACCACATCATGGTGCAGGTACAGTTCCGGGTGCAATTCTAGGCTGAAAGTTGAAGTCGCGTGCACGCAACTTCCTAGTACTAAACATAGGCAGCGCACGCACAAAACTTCGCGTGCACGTGCGTGCACGCGAAGTTATGGTACTTCGACTTTTGCCTATACTTTGCACTATTTCGCACGCGCGTGCACGCGACTTCAACTTTCAGCCTAGAATTACACCCGGTACTGTAAATGACCCCGCAATTCTGACAGGCGTTCTTTACTTGCAGCAGCGTACGAAGAAAGGTGCGTATGTAATGTATGTATATCAAAGAATTGATGACTCAAGAAACCGGTTACAGCTCGGCTCGTACATCAGCGACTACGCCTGCATCTGGCACGGTCTGCCTCGTATGCCCAGTTTCATACCGAATGTGCTGTCGAGGTCCGGTGATCGTATGACATTCCAACAACGATTGTTCAATTGGGTGATCAGCACCATGGGGGTGTTGAACTTCTACTCGGCCGAAAGTCCGCTGCTGATTGAAAGACAGCATTGGCTGCAACCGCCGCATGAAGTTGGCTTGAATATACAATCTCGTACCTTCATGAGTCAATTTGATTCAATTTTTTTTGAATTCCGCCATCTTTCTTCCAGGACCGGCCTGACCCGTTGCACGATCTGCCCTATCGAGCAGTTGGTATTGCCGTTAACGGCGAGCAATTGCTCGATTTCCCCAGACCGCTGTATCACACGGTCTGGTTTCTGGGTGACGGACGCACACGAAGCGATAAGACGAAGGGCGACAAAAAGAAGGCGTTGCCAGCTGAATGGGTTGACATCGTCGATGATGTTTCACGCAAGGGCACGATTCTGGTGTCGTTCGGCACAGCGGCCGATCCGAAGCACATGCCGGTTGATATGAAGGTTTGAAGGGTAAGGTCGTCCTGTGTGACAGGTCAAGCAGTATTTGACCCATTTGCTGCTGACTCCAACGCCACCGGTGGGCGATCAACATATCCGAGCCGGAGTCCAACGCCGCCCTCCATCCCGGAGCATCATCGGTAAACGGGAAACAGCTTGCAGCAGATGCCGAGTGAATAAGGACTCTTCCCGGTGGAGTGTCGGGTTCTCGATAAAGTTTCCGGCATATGTACATACATACCTACGGATGTGTTTAGCTCTGATTTTGGAACCTGTCGTTAGACATTCATAGTGATGAGTTCTTTGCAGCTCGGGCTTCTCGGCTCATTGGCATCGCTTGACGACTACACTGTAATCTGGCGTTTCGAAGGTGACTTGCCATCATCAGCAGTCGACAAGTTGAATCACATCCACATCACGAAATGGATTCCGCAGAAACAGTTGCTCGGTAGCGCGCGCTTTCTTTGCATTTCTGTTCCAAAGCCGAAACTAAACTTTCGTTCTCTGAGAGAACAGGGAACAATTTCTCACGCGCTGATTGATTCTCTGTTCTCTCAGAGAACAAACTGTATTTAGTCGCGGCGCGGCTAATTTGATCATGCATATAGCTGGAATAAAGTTCATAATTTCAGAGCACGCACGCACGAAACTGTTCATCACGCACGGCGGCTACAACAGTCTGCTTGAGTCCACCCAGTCGCGAGTGCCCGTGGTGATGGTGCCCTTCTGGTTGGATCAGTACACAAACGCACAACGAGCGGTTCGACACGGCATCGGGCTGACCGTCGACAAGACGATGCTTGCTGACACACGCACACTGGTGGACGCTGCGAGGAATGTGCTCGATGACCAAAGGTATACGTCTGCTGTACCCCTATAAACTTTCCGAAATTCGTTATGTTCCAAAAAAATGGTGCGAGCTGCAGAATTTGGTATCCTGTCCCATTTTTAGTAAAAAAACGGTGAGCCCAATCCGCCGTATCTCGCACATGATTTTCAATTTCGTTCACTTTAATAGCGAAGTGATGACGCAGATTCGAACGAAAATTGCTCCCGTCGTCGGACAATTGTAATAAATTTATACATATGTACGTACATTCATTGCATACATTTCAAGTGCGTGTGACAATGGCGATATACACGGACATTCCAGCAACCGTATTTCGTGTTTTTTTCTGGAAATGAGACCGACGAGCTAATCCCAGATTCGCCACCAACGCCGCGCGATTGCAAGGTCTGTTTGGCGACCGTGTGATCGGATCGAACCAGTTTAATGAACATCAGGCCCGGACGATTATCAAGCCGCATTTCAAACGAATCTATGATCTCGATCGTGTCAAGCATTTGAATTTCGTTCAGTATTTCTGTTTGGATGTTTTAGCGTTGTGGATTACCTGCTGCTCATCCATTCTCTATTTCGCGTTTCGAATCGCACGGTTCGTGACGAGAAAAATCAATGTCTGACACTTTAGTGGAATTAGAAATTACTTCTCTTCAGCCAGCCGAATAAATAATGCGTTTATGGACAAGTTGGCAAGTTGCCGAAAAACATTTACGTGATTAAAAGTCACCTGTAGATTAACATTTTTAATCAAAACTGTTTTACCTGGACAAACATCACAGCCCGCAGATGTTATTTAGTGAGTACCAATCAGCGTAATGAAGTTTGTCAGCAGCAGCGTTCTTATCACGTTTCATTCGTGTATTGGCGAACCTTCAAAACATAAACCTGGGCGAGATCGGGCTTAGCGATCGGTCTACGGCCAACGGTCTTGTCCTTGGCGACTTTTTGCGAGGTTTTTTTCGAACATTTCTATTAGCTGATTGGCAACATAACTTTTACGCTGGTCGAAATTAGTGACATTTGTAACTCTTCTGTAACTCTCGCAATATCCGTTACGCAAAAAGCTACGTGATCAAGACCGGACCTGATCGATCAGCAAGTTTGATTTCGTGCTGTGCAGCTTAAGACATACATAGCCAAAAAACAGAACTCAGATGTGGTTTGACAGTATCAAAAAACGACGCTGCTTGATCAGGAGCAAATATTTCAAGTTAAGCTTGAGCCAAGTGAGTGAGTAACTACGATACCCCTTGCCCGGGGCTATGGGTGGAATTTTCGAAACGGTGTAAAGGTCAGTTGGGCGTAAAGGTCGGTGTAAAGTTCGGTCGAAAGCTCGGTCGGTGTAGCTCGGTGTGAACGTGAAACATTGCCTGTTATTGACGTGGAATGTTTCAAGTTTACACCGAGGTCTATCACACTGAGCTGTCGACCGAGCTTTCCACCGACCTTTACACCCAACTGACCTTTACACCGTTTCGAAAATATCACCCTATGTACATATGTAGCTCGTGCATAATTAAATATACAGAGTTTGGGCTCGACCAACTCCCTTGACGTTGCGGCGCAGCCAAAACTAAAAGTGTTCCATCACGCCGTACAAGTGATTCTCTCAATTATTTTAAAGTGACTCTACAATTGATCGTTGACCGCGTTTGTTTGCAATCATTTTTTCAGAAAATGAAGACTAGGTATCAGAAACCCAGATTTAGGAAATAGATTTTCAAGTCGTTGCTTTGTGATGTTTCACGGAGCCCACACATTTTTACAGGAGGGGAAAAAATGAAAAAAGTTTGAGGCAGGCCTGTGCGAAACACAAGGCAATCCAATAGAAGATATTTTCAGCGTTTTATACTCAGACGTTTTTCTGTTAAACGAGATTTAAAGCATTGTGCGAAACGCTATGTGTGATAAATAATAAACGAAACACTCCAAAAAAATCAAGCCTTTTTAAAGCACCCTTTTACTCTGGCATAATTTTAAGCATCTGTGGTGAATGAAATAAGTTGTCAATTAGAAATAAAAATCGTCTAATTATCTAGTATTCAGGATGTGCTTTTCGTTTTTCAAAACCCTACACAGCTCACACAATGTTTACCACAACATGCGCAAGGCACCCATTCCCACAGCGCACACACACAAAGCTGAAACATTATCCCCGGCCGGCTGTGTGTTGTCGTTGTGTGTGCGCTGTGCGTGGTCTGAATGGCTGCCTTGCGCATGTTGTGGTAAACATTGTGTGAGCTGTGTAGGGTTTTGAAAAACGAAAAGCACATCCTGAATATAAGATAATTAGACGATTTTTATTTCTAATTGACAACTTATTTCATTCACCACAGATGCTTAAAATTATGCTAGAGTAAAAGGGTGCTTTAAAAAGGCTTGATTTTTTGGAGTGTTTCGTTTATTATTTATCACACATGGCGTTTCACACAATGCTTTATATCTCGTTTAACAGATAAACGTCTGAGTATAAAACGCTGAAAATATCTTCTATTGGATTACCTTGTGTTTCGCACAGGCCTGCCTCAAACTTTTCTCATTTTTTCCCCTCCTATAAAAATGTGTGGGCTCCGTGAAACATCACAAAGCAACGACTTGAAAATCTATTTCCTAAATCTGGGTTTCTGAACCACCATTCAAAAAAACCAAACAACCCACACAATTTAATAAAGATATATAAGAGTGAGCATCAGTATCCAGGAAGATTGCAAACAGAGCAAATGTTTCAACGAAAAAACATCAACCGCGTTTCACCGCTTTGTGCGCGACGATGCTTTCACAGCACAAATATTTATGGTATGGTACTTATATAGCACAAAGCGCCCTCCGTCAGGACGAGTTAATTAGAACGCAGCTCATGTGCACTTCACATTCAAGCACCCCTGCACCCGCACCTGGTAGGAGAGCTGCATGCTCTCATCCCTGGTTAATCGCTTGCAGCAACCGGCGCTTGTGCATCATGTAGTCTCTTTGCCTCTCTGTTGTGCTGTGCTAATAATGTTTTTCCAGCATGTACAGTACATACAGAAGGTAATCCCCTTAAGCTTTGCTGATTGTGTGTGCAAATTTCATGGCTAAAATTGACAGGGAATATCAGGCGTCAAGAAGAATGCTCATCAACTTGACAAGACTTTTATGGCGAAAATATTCTCGATTTGGAGAATACTCACGCGTCGCATGACGTTGCGACAAGCAAATAGAGGTTTTCTGTGACATCGTCTTTAGACACAGTCATTCCTGCACCTAGAACACAAACATCAGTTTCGTTGTCCTGTGTTACGGCTACTTTTAGTATCCGTGGGCCGCGTCTCACATTTTAGTGGTATTGAGTGGTTTCTGTCGAAGCCTTTGATTTACTCCAGCTATAACGTCTGTGTCATTTTCGATAAAAATCGTTCCTATTGTTATCCTGCTTTTGTTTGTCGTACGGCACAAGTGCCCTATCGTTCGCAACTTCGTCAGGTAGAAATCTTCACAAATCCGAAGTGGAGCTCAAGTTAATGCCTTTATGGCAGTCGAGGGGTCACCCCATCGCTCAACTGGAACCCAATAAGCTGACGTGTTTGTTCTTCATGGTTATTGCCATGTGAACAGTCATGTACGAAAGGTTGCCGTCGACCTGCCCTGCTCTGCTTCTTTTTAAGAGCCTTACCTATACCTAATTATGGGTAAAACCAAATGTGTATGTCAACATGAAAGGTGTTTTCATATTCATTATGTCAAGATTAGTGCCATGCGAAGTGGTGTGTTTTTGAACATTGAGGATGAGCCATATCCATAGGTCTCTGTGTTCAAGCAACATTGTTTTTTGAAACATCAGGCAGCTAACTTAAGTATATGTACTGGGTATATGTTTGTTGCTTGTTCTCTGTGCCGCACTTGTAAAATGGGGCTGTTGTGAATAAATTGTCTGGTGATACGTACGAAAGATTAGATCAGCAAACCAGGTCATAAAAACTTCATTATTTTGGAGAGGAGCTCTTGAAAAACTCAGGTGCATATCTGAAGTGCCACTCTATTTATATCATCATACCTGCAAACTTTTATTAAGCCATATAAATGACATGAACCGCAGCAATAAAACCGCTTCTACATACTGGTCGGCTCACAATATTAAACGATCATAATCGCTCACACACCTACACGCGCAGAATTGAGCGTCGTTTTTTTGACGTCACACTTGGAACGACGCGAAGTGTCCGAGAACAAATGTGCGAAGTCCGCGCGAATAACCAGGCCTTTATATGGGCGTACTCTTATCCCTGAGATACCGAAAACTTGCTGCCTGCCTCCTGCCTGTCCAGTCGCCGCAATTGTATTTCAGTAAATTTATGTTTTCTGCCTTCGTGTTCACCGTTATGGCCGTTATATGCGAAAGGTTCTCATAGTATATGTACGCATATGGCATGACGTAACGCGAGCGGTTCCAGTGCACTTTGTCTGTTGTGGTGGTTTTCAGAAACGGCAAGGTCGCCAACAAAAGACCGTTTCGGTGTTCCTCCAGGTTCAGCAAGGCGCCGGGCAATAATAAACTTCTGGTCACAAATGGTTCCCCAGAGCTTCATGCCCACTATCACACGCACACGCGGTTATAGGGACCTCATGCAGTTTTTTGTGTGAAAATCGGTAAGCGACTTAGTGTTCATTTCGTCTTGCTCTTTGCCAGCAGAATTTCGGCGCTGCAACAAATTTTACGTCAGAATAGTATGGAATTAATTGACTTGGTCTGTTAAATACATATATTGCGATCCTCCATTGGAGACTTGACTGGGCACTCTGATGCAATGACAATTATTCTGGTGCCATACATACCATTGTGAAATTAATCTTTTCTATTCTCCAACCTCACGGTTCATGAGAGAAATTGCACCATTCTCATTATGAAGTGGATCTACGGCGCCAGCTGACACCGGAGAAACCTGAGACTGCGCCTGCCCAGACTTCCTTTCTTCCCAATGTCAATGAAACTTCAAAGTCATTCCATTTTTCGTGTCCATCGGGAATGAGTTAAACGTCTTATTTTTGGAGTATAGTGCGCCATGCATTTAATGAGAACTATGTAACTATGAAGCACACGTGAACGACAGTACTTATATGCGCCCACCCACACACATTTAAATAATGTGGGATTATTGCCATTGTATTGTGTCGCTCGCAACAAGACGGGAACTTTCAGCAATATGTAATGTCAGCGAATAATTCAACAGAGTAGTTCATCATAACCAGTGTGCTCAAAGTCGCAGGGAGTGGGATTCGTGGTTTGAATTAAAGCTGGACGTATTCTCCGGAACTCATCATGCAGCCAGTGACACCGAAACTCACGGCCTAAGACCCCAGCTATATAGCAAGTGCGTGATATTCTTCAAAATTTGAGTGACTGATGAAGCAGTTTCACCGGCCTCCACTTCGTAACAGATAGGTTCCATACTTCATGTTTAACCGGGCACGGAGCGTGTAAATTTAGTCTACTCTGCATGGGTACGCATGTAGTAAATCTTTGCCGACATCAACACAGGATTATTAGCCGCAATCAAGTGCGACAGAAATGCATCTTTTGGTCTCTTCTTGAACAATACACACATAGGTACATAGGTATAAGTGCATAAGTACCTACATACATTGGTATCGCCCCTTGTCTAGTCGTGGTCTCAGTCGCGCGAACATAACTTTTTTAAAAGCCAACTACCCCATAATTGGCTCAGATTTGTCAATGCTGCGGTGTGTGCACGCATTGGCCATTATTAAAGCGGCACCTTTGTGAGATTAATGGACCTGCATTTATTCAAAGATGTGGACTACGGTGTCCAGCGCCACCGCGTTCACATTTTCACTGGTTTTCCAGACAGATGGCAGTATCTGATAAATATCCTTGCTGCCAGACAAATTGCCGTGGATTTTTGTTCTTTTCCTTACAAAGCCCCACGGCCCCAGAATTCTGGATTTTAGCTTCTTGGTGACAAATAACAACGACTCAGATGTGTACATACATATACATATGTATGTATACCACACGGGCGTGTTCGTTCCATTGTGCGTAAATGGCATACGGCATTGCAGCGCGCAGCAGTTTAGCCAGCGATCTTTTCGACTATTTGAACTCTGAAGCGAAACACCTAATATATGTACTAAGTTATTATTTACGTCCAGCATAATGTGGCTTCGCGGCCATATTTCCAATAACAAATTACTTCTGCTGACCTTGACCTTGTCTTGGCTCTTCCCCTTTCGTTATGACCTCGCAAAATCAAGCATACAGTTCCTATTTTCGGCGATTTGTAGCGTGAAAAGGAAGTCGGTTATTCGGTTTTCCCCATTCCCCTCCACAGCACTTTGTCAAAATCATTTTCTGTAGCTACTGTATGTATACTACTACAGTGTTGGCACATAAGCCTACCAAAATACCGCACGGTTATTGGTCCAAATCAGCCAGGATCAATAAGTTGGTTACATATGTATGTTCATGACTAATGCATGCCTACGTGAAAGACGCTCCGATTGAACGCACTCTGCACACCCTTGAGTGTTGACGATGACCACATGCATAGCGAGTTACGATTCTCTACGAGTTACCCAAGTTAGCCCTTGAACGCAATTGTTGCTGAAATTCACCCTGGTTCCCCCTGATAGGAATTTATTGACAAGTTGCTAATATAGTACAGGTCTTGCATCTTATGTATACCTAATGTACCATACATACATACGTGCAAAAACATCGATCACTGACGTCAGAAGAGGCTTTGCAACTTTAATTAACCAACTGCCCTTTGTTTGCACACCAGTGTCGATTAGAGCTGTTCTTGATCGTTAAGATGTGTGTAAGGCACGCGTGTGGGTACACCCAAAGTGTAGCCGGGTTGCTCTGTGCTAATCATCTAAAGTTTACGACGGGATCGGAGAATATTTAGACTGTCGCGCAAAGCTTAATGTCTGTACATCAGCGCAAGAAGAATGCCTGTGTAGCATGTAGGCGCTGTACGTGACCAGGTAACTTCTTAATTCTGGTTCACGGACCTATATGGTACCTAACCCTATACCCCCATGAAGGTTGGCACCTGCCACAGCCACTGTTGGCAAATATTCAAGGACATTCAAATTTGTTTTGCCGCGCGTGTTGTCAGCAAATGCATTGTCAACTTCACGACAACCTCCATAATGAGCACTGCTCAGTATGTTTCCCGGTTGATCGATTGACCACTGGATCTTACATCTGGATCCGACTTAAGGAAGCAGCGAAGACAAACTTTTTGGCGCTTAGTATTCCTCTGTTTAAGTGCGCGTGCTTGGTGTTTGGTTTAGCTTAGTGATATTTCACTCATGTTCTACGATACCCTGCAGTGTTTTTCTGATAGCCGGTAACGCAGCCGGAATGCATATACATGTACATACATACATACTGTATACACAGAGCTTTTGAACATTTGCCGGCATCAACAGATGCCAGAATGGATGTTGTAAATTTGTCTGTTTTAAGTTGCCACGGCAAAAAGTTAGGATAATGTCTGTCACCGAGCCCGTTAAAAGCAATCATATCGTTAGCCCCCACGTCAAAGATCATCATCCGGTGAAATTATTAGAAGAATTATCGAATTTTTCGAATGGATGCTGAGCAAGGCCCACACTTGAGGGAACATATTCGAAGTTCTGCACCCAGCAAACAGGTACTCAATCTAAATGTTGTCCGGGCTAACGTGAAGTTCTTTGTTTTTTCCCGCTACCAGCGGACCTCACAAACGGCCGCAAATGTCCGCAAACACTCTGCGACGTTACTGGCACTTCGCAGTTTCAGCGGTTGTTTTTTGACCAAAAAATGGTGTCCTAAAAACATGTGGGAACCTCAAGATCAGCGGTGGCCCATTTGGGATGGAGCAGTTCCTGTCCGTTTCCTTGCACATGGGCACCCAACTTGATGTGCAACTGTTTCCACAAAGAACCTGATGACGCAAGCATTTAGCTTTTCTTAAATAGTACATAGTGTATAGTACGGCCCACCATCAGTCACTGCCAAGCAACCGGTGCAGTTATGCAGACCGATGGAGCACCGGACTTCGTAACTTTAAATGTTATGAAATTCGTACCCTGGAATGCTGCGCCGAATCAATTGCGCTCTCTGTGTTGGGCTGCTTTTCAAACCATTGCGTATCGCAGAAACTTCAGAGCATTAAATGTACGAACTTTCATGTATGCCCACGGACAAAGGAAATTACGACGCCAATAATCAAAACTTAGGGCTTTCGAAAGGTTCGTCACGCTGGTGCTTCATCTGCATTTTTTGTACGCTTCAGTCAGAGCCGTTATGAGTGAGAGTTGCGATGCGTTTCAATAGAGCCAGGTCTGAACAATCAATTTCAGTGCCAAAAATAAGTGGACTTGACTGCTTCCTGAAGCATTGAGTTCCGTTTTTTTCAGAAAACGTCATTTTTTGTTCCAGATGTCTATTCCCCACTGTCCAGGTTTTTCGAATCACATAAACTATGTCCTGCCGTGTATTATGCGCACGCACTTTTATCGAGCTTCCAACATTTTTCGAACATATTTTTTGTTTATTGCTTTCTGTGACGTCGATGAGCAAACTAAACGAAACGACACACAGATGGTCCTTTCACTTAGGGTGGGGCGAAATCAGAAAAATAAGGCACAAAAACTAATTAGTTCTTTGTTTGTATTTCAAAACTTTTAACCGAAAGAGCCACCCGACACTGGGCGGAATTTTCGAAATCGTGTAAACAAGAGTTGGGTGTAAGGTTGATGCAAAGCTCGGTCGGTGTAAGCGCGGTGTAAACGTGAAACATTGCTGTTGTTAAAGTCAATGTTTCAAGTTTACACCGAGCTCTTTCACACCGAGCTGTCGACCGTGCCTTGCTCCGACCTTTACATTCAACTCTCTTGTTTCACAGCGTCGAAAATTCCACCCACTGTTGGTGCATAGATGCACAGATTTACCAGCCGAGATTTGTGGCTATTTGAGGCAAGTTCTGTGCACTTGTGCGTCTGTCAGACTTTTGGGTTATTTTTTGTCACTGAGACCAACAATCGAAGTTATTTTTGACCCCGTTGCGTTCATACAAAAACATGCAGTACTCAGCATACTCGATGGTCGGATCGTTATCCAAAAGGCAACTTTATACTTTGTGCGCTACACGCAACATCGCGCTTTGGCTCTCGGGCCGACAGCCTCATCGCCCAGAAATTGTTGCGTTCGCAACGAGACAAAAAAAGGCCGGCCCCCTGACAAGAACAAGATTGCTTAAAAATCCTTTTTCTAGATTACGATGCTCCAAAGGCTCGAAGGGCGTTCATTCAGGTTACTTAAAAGCATCGCCAAGTGAAGCGCACGGCGACTTATCAGCGACCAACATCAAGCATACCCAGATTTAAATCCGACAACATTCCAATGTGAATCATGCCCCCAAGCCGACAACCACGATAGCAATCAAGTCAAAACAATGGGTGCAAAACAATCATCTACCGGTAGGAACTGATTTTGAAGTGTCCAGTTCTGCCCGACCCGGCTTCGGATATCTTAGGCATAAAGTCGTATGAACCTCCTGTTTTTAATTGAAGGCTCGACCAGTCAGTTAACTAAAGAGACTACATATACATACATACATATCATATTAACTAAGTGATGCGCGAAAAAGCAGCACCCAAACTGAGTGTGCACTACGTGTCGATGTTTCAGCGCCTGAAGTGAGCGAATACGCGTCAGTCGTCGGCACCGCTGACACAACACAATCGACCAAATACAACAAACAAAACTCTCTTGAGTCACCAAGAACCAACAACAAGAAATCGGTCAAAGAAAAGGACAAGAATGGGCAGAATACAATCAGGTATTACGACCTCACCGTTTAACTGTCAGCTATACCTATGTATAAACATCTGAGTCTGACGGATGAGTATATGTGGTACCGTTGCAATACACGTAGACAAAGGTTGCGGACGAGGTACTGTACTTCCCGGCAGGTATACCATGAGAAAGTATTCGAAGCTGATCAGAGCCTTACGCTGATGATCAATATCACTCACATGTGTGTCTCATGGAATCCAAATCGGCATCTACCGGATTCCATACAAGAACGCTATACAATTTCTCACCGTATTTTATCATCCCACACAGAGACAGGTCCTCATCAACGGCCAACAATCTCTCGCGTGACCAACAGCCGGCCTCGATCGACACAATGAACGGGTCACTAAAACCAGGCAAGGTGCCAGGAGGCAGAAGGGGATCCGGACGAGGCACCAGTGCTGACGCAGACCAGACTGGTGAGTTGACGGCGTTATAGAATAATCTGTCAATTTGCTGTCGGTCGCTGGCTTAATTTGCTGCGTTTCACAAGCAGTGGTGTCGTTGGGGGCGGGAAGGGGGTATCCGGTATCTTGATTTTTTCACCCAGGGGTATTCGGTATCCTGACTTTTTGTCCAGGGGTATCCTACCCTAAAATTTTTCCAAAAACCGTAAAAATGCCCCATTTTTACCTCCAAAACGCTCAAAATCGCTTGCTTGCGCAAGCATAACCCCAAAAATGACCATTTTTGCGCTTCCAACACCAATTTTGCTCAATTTTCCTCTAAAAAATTGACCTTTTTTGAACAACCCCCCTGGGTATCCGAGATTTTTATTTTGGGAGGCAACCTCCCTGGTATCCGACATTTTTCATTTTGTGTATCCGGTATTCGAAAATTTTGGATTTTGGGTATCCGGTATCCGGACTTTTTCATTTCCCAAAGACACCATTGGTTTCAGGGCTTCTCTCTCCGGGCGGCGAGCTCGGCTGCAAAGAGAACAGCACGTCGCGCAACAGCATCGAAAGCAAACGATCGGGTTCCGGTGCCGAGATTGTGAGGTCGAAATCGAGCAGTGCCGCGAAAGTGTCGCATCCGTTGTCGACGTCGGCGCGCGAAATCATCAAATCGTGTTTCGAAGTGCCGCACGCCGACCTGGGCAATCGCGTGCAGATGAGGGTGGTCGAGCGAAGGCCCGACTATCGCATCTTCTACCAGAATGTCAACAAGGAGAGCTTTCAGGTTCGAACGGAGCGAATTCTTCTTTGATTGTCAAGCTTATACCGATAGAATGGTTGTTTCAGATTCTTGGCAACACACTCACACAATTTCTGGACGCAGTCGTTGCCAAACTGGACAACATTGAAGAGGTTCGGTTTCGGGACGGAAGGGTTCAAAACTGCATACCATAGGCACGTGAAGAGCGTTCGTCCACTTGTTTGTTGTTGCTTGCTTGTTGTATCATGTTCTGCTCGCAGGTGTTGCTGAAGAGCTTAACAGCGCCGGTAACGGCAATATTACCCTGGCCTAAATCCACCAAAATTGGCGCTGCTTCACGCGTTTCACATTCACCCGCAGGTGATTCGCATGTCACTCGAGTTCGGCGAAATGCACGTCGAATGGAAGCCGATGGGCTTCAAGCCGGACTTCTGGGTGTCGATAGCGGACACGCTGACGACCGAGTGCATCTACCTGGACCAGGCCATACATGGCCAGACGGAGGTGCTCGAGGCCTGGTCGGGACTGGTGGCGATCATTCTCAGCAACGTCAGGGACGGGTATTACGGAAAGCTGCGACGCGAACGGAGACTCTCCAGAAGACGAATCACCGAGGGATCGATTGAGGACACGAAATCGTTCGACAGCGGCACCAACCATAAACAGAACTCGGCCGGTCAACTGCAAGTGACCACTGAATGTGATTAGTGCTCTGGTCAACATTTGGCAAAAATGGTGTTTTGGCCTGTCATGTCCGGTGTCAAGACGGTTGCTGTAGTTTTTGCGCATATCCTTTGCACCCACATTCAGCGTAGCAAAATGCTTAATAGTGGGTTTCTGAATTATGGGAAAGAAACCGATCGGAAGATTGACAGACCACGACCTCAGCTACATATTTGCCATGCGATTCAGTGGCAGCTTAGGCTGAAACTAAATTTAACCAGTTCCCACTGAAATTATCTCGACAAGTCGTGCGGGTAGACAAATCGATACCTGAATGTCCCGGTGATCTTCCTTCGACCACCTTCGTCACAAATATTTTTCATGTTGTTTATTTTATGCTTTTTGATGATCTGTGATGACTATGGCGTCTTAGATTATGCATTGTTCCTCTCAACATACAAAGTATAGTTATTGAAAGAACCGGCAAGAGCTCATGTTCAAAGTGAAAGCAGTACCTTATCACAAACAATTCATAAGCTCTGGTGCTCGAGTCTTTCAACTCTTGTAGACAGCCAGCGGCTTTCCCATCTTTATTTAATCGACACTTTATTTGTTGGTCTCGACCTGTTCTTATTTTCACTTTTCTTATTTCTGCTTTCCTTTTCCAAAAAATATATATACAGAATATATACACAGAACATCAATATCCTATGAAATGGCAAAAGCCGTTTATCTGCTTCCGCTTGGTGAAAATTTGGGACCACGTGGCTGTCGATATCCAAAACCAACAGCAGGCGTCATAGCTAACTTACATAACACACTAGGAGGCAAACTTAGTGTACCAGTGTCGATCATATGGTTTACTCACATAATATCATTTTACGGACATAGACAAAACAATAAACTTGTGAACGAACCGGTAAAGTGCACCTGAGAGCAGCAATAATAAACAATGCCAGCCAGATACTGTTATGCGTACTGTATGGATATGAAAGAAAGAAAATCGTAAAAGCCGGGAAATGGTAGCTCAAATGCGCAAATCTCACAATCACGAAATTCAAGAATCACTCGTCGTCGACGTCATTGCTAATATTAAGCAATATCACTCACTTAACGAAAAACAAACTAAAGTTCAAGAATAGTTGCAGCATTTTGCAGTTAGGTCAAGGTGGTCATCATTTTGCGGCTGACCACGGCGTACTCCTCTTGTCTCATCCACGCCGGATTTCGCATATCGAAACTATAGAAACATGTCTTCATCTTCTCAAAGTCTTCGAGACAGGCAACGTCGGCCGGCAGCTCTTTGCCGGCAGCCACCCACAACGACGGCTGGCAGAACATCAGACATGAATGACGCACACCTGTGCGATGGAAAGATATTTTGATCAACATCCACCGTTCACTCTGTTCTCATTGTAGTCAAACGGGCTATTAGATTCGATCGCTCGTGAAGTTTGAATAACATCTCTCTATTGGGTCTTAGATCTGCACCTCGCCTGAAACGTGAAGTTGCCGCACGCATTGAAATAGCCTCATTCATGCAACAGGGAGACGTTATCGAGTATCAAGTGCTCGTTGATACTCACTTGTAGTATGGTGGTAGGTATAGCTGAGGAGTTGCAATGTATATACCACATCAGCCCGGCACAAGTTCTAGTCCAGAGCATGAAACATCGCATGACGAGCATAACCCACACCTGCAGCTCTGCAGCATTGCGTGTGATCATCAAATCGGGCAGCACAAGCGAGCATGTAGTACAGAGCATCAGTGCCGCAACGTGGTACTTCTTCCAGCACCTTCAAAATGAATAATGGATTGTTAAAACTAATTTTGGACGTGGTCAGGAAATTTGCAAAAAAACACATACCCGCTTGGAGTTAATGTTTTTATAATAGCAGACGTTGTAGCAGCGCTTCGGAATACCCGTCCTTGGGACTTTGTCACTCCGGCAACAAAAATGTAGCCTTTCGTCCGGCGTTAACTGCAAAAAGCTTGTCTTCCGTTGCGCTATAACCATAAAGGGCTTTTTAAAATAAATGTTTTTAACATTAAAAATCGCAACCTTATAATATATATTGCCAGCCTTGTCCTTGGCTGCCGCCTCTGGTCCAGCTGCTGTGAGCTGTATGACCGAAATGCAGAACACGATGACAACAAGAGTCAGCATTTTTTTCTGAAATTTAATAAATACGTAGTGTATGATCAATGACGCAAACACTAATGAACTGAATCATGAGTCAAAAGTGAGGCCGACACAAATCTTCAGCGATTGAACACAAGTGACACCAGGAAACTGAAGTTCTAGAACGAGACAGTGGCGTGAATAGAAGGGTAATGAGAATTTTACGGCATTTCACCAGTCATCGTTAAAATCCATATCTTTGTGGTTAATTTTTAAAGGTCTAGCAAACAGGTTTTTTTGAATTGTAGCGATGCTGGAATTTTCCGCATAAAACCATGACCATACGCCAATTATATTTTTAAATTGCATGAACTGGTTCACGCGGCGCAGAACGTTACACAAAGGAACAACGAAGGCTCTGTTTTTGGTGAATAAACAGCCAAGTTCTTGATTACACAATCATATTTGATTCATAATCTGTAAAAAGACGAATGAAAAATGATAACAAAAAATGATAACAAGGAAAATTTGCCAAATTGAGCACCACTTGGGGCGCAGAACGGAAAACTCGGATAGTTATATCAAAGCGACTAGGAAGCGCTGCTGCGCTCTAACGCAAAAAATCAAAAGCACTTTTCGGAATAATAAAAATTCAGTGTCAGTTGGTGTGAAGATTGGGACACGCACACAGAAGTCGAAACAGATGAACTGAAATCATAGAGTGAAATCGAAGCGATTTTATTCGAGTGCACCACGAGCACGACTTATTTTCTAACCACCGCCGATTGCCATTAGCTACATATGTACAATGCACAATATATGGACAGCACATAAACTAATACGCCACGCACTCAGTGCAAAGAGGAAAATTAGTCGACAAAAAGTGCCGTTTGGAAAACAATCCAAGAAAAAACGCCGGTTTACATATAGGCACGACACTATTATCGCCTTGGTGTTACATATTGGAAACTGCTCGGTTGACACGGTTGTTGGTGGGTAACAAAAAAAATGAGTTCATGACATCAGCATTAAATGTGCGCAATAAAACGAGACGGTAAAAAAGAAAGCAGTCCGCTTGAGTTAAAATTGTCCTCGTCTTCTGTTAATGACGTGCTCAGAAAAGAGCGCCTTTCTTTTTCTTCACGGCCTCATAAATTAGCCCATTCGTCCAAATGTTACAGAACTAAACTCGTCAAGCAAAAAGTTTTGCACATCTAAATAAAATTGATGTTTGCGCAATTTGCCATTTAAGATACCATGCTCGTCGACAATAAAAAGGAGTATGACTGTTATCTGGGAATGCAGGTTAGTTTAATACTAAACGGTGCATTAAATCGTACATGAGTTAAAATGCTTACCTATACATACATGGAGATTATACTTTCCGGGGTTTTGTTGCTGAGAACTAGAGTACAGTGGTAAACAAGAAAGAAAAATGCCCCAAGGGGCATAAAAGAAATATGGTTCCCTGGCTGACTGGCATAAAAGAACGATACTAGCTTGCACCACTTTGCTGATGTTTCATTAGGCACTGGAATAAACGTAAGTGTGTTCTGAGCTGTTTGATACCGAACAGTAGACATTGAACCATATTCCCGGCGCGAACTCTTTTGAACCAACACCCAGCCGATATCGAAACTTTCGTGCAAACCCAGGCAACTGTTTCTTCTTTTCAACCTCACGACGGTAACTGTGCAGTCTTCGGTTGCGCACGATGGTTTAACAAAGAGAGGAGTAAAGAGAATATTGCAATCTTTCAATATCTCCGTGCCCTGTGTCTCTGGTGGCAAGACAGCACGCGCCGGGAATATGGTTCAATGTCTACTGTTCGGTATCAAACAGCTCAGAACACACTTACGTTTATTCCAGTGCCTAATGAAACATCAGCAAAGTGGTGCAAGCTAGTATCGTTCTTTTATGCCAGTCAGCCAGGGAACCATATTTCTTTTATGCCCCTTGGGGCATTTTTCTTTCTTGTGTCGTTCTTTTATATCGCGCAAGCGTCAAACAGAGAACCCGGATAAATCAGGCACAGAAAGTTTTCAGTTCCGGCAAGCAATGGTTCTAACTAAGAAAATGTCGACCGTCAGACTTTTCTCAAGTAATCAACGCACATGAGCGCAATGAGGTGTGGGGGTTAGTTTAAGGATGCTGTACTTTTTGGCAGGATATATGAATCGGTGGTTATCGTGACATAAGGCCAATTTTGTGTTTCGATTTCACTATGGGGTTCTAACAATGGAGACACGCTTGTGTCTGCGTCTTCACCCACCACTGAAACAAAACTAACGCAGTGCCCCACGAGCATGTCTATGTTTTTGAGGAACATGGTAACTTGTCAAGTTATTTATTTTTTTTAATTTACCGCCAGGTATGTATGTCGTCAATATATCATATATATATCAATTATAGCACACTGATTGCGCATCGTCTCAGAGAATGGCACTTGTTGGTTTAGTATAGTAAATTTCCAAATTCGCTGCCGCACAGTACAATACGCCCCATAGTTAATGTCAAGTTATAAACCCGAACGTTATAACTATGCGCGGTTCTGAAACATCGCGCGCAGCTGCCTGGCAAGCTGCGTGTGTGTTGCCTGTCTGAATGTTTCACATGGTTTTCGGGTTTAGAACCTGACATTAACTATGGGGCGTACCTTACTGTGCGGCAGCGAATTTGGAAATTCACTATACCAAGCAAAGCTGTGCAATGAACTTCCATGCAACCTGTCCCTTCAGCTTCAGCAATGAAATAAGTGTCAAACATCAGTCTCCAGATTGCTTTGGTATTGGCCGCCGCATCTGATCTTGGATTCAATGTTACGTAAAAACTACTATTTAACTTTCCCACGAAAGTCAAATTATAAATGCGGAAAGAGCTTCGAATGTTAGAGAGCAACAGCTATTTTAATTAACAAGTTGATATCTTGTGGGTATTTTATCATGAATGACATCACAGCGCATAAACTGCGAACCGCACCTGTGCTTAATAATTAATCTCAAATAAAAACACGAAAAAAACTGAAAAACGTTACCCAGAATTCATTAAAAGTTAGTAAGATAAAACAAAGTTAGCTGCGCGCGTGAATGCTTGAACCCGCGGCCTTTCATCTTCAGTGCTGCGCGTTATACCGCTCGGACATCGCTTCGCCAATCTCCTTTACAAGCTTTACTACATATGTAACTACGCGTGCATTGCTGCATTGCCTGTTGTGCTTGCTGCCTGTGTGTGTGTGCTGGCTGCCTGCCTGCCTGTGTGTGTGTGTGTGTGCTGGCTGGCTGGCTGTGTGTTGTGTTTAATACATTGTGCGCTTTATGAATCAGGCAACTACGTAGCGTGCACTAATGCATTATTGTGTGTGTCTGAGCGTCCATTATGGCTCTTTTTGAGCTGAAAAACATTTAACGAATTGGAATTAATATATTTTTGACGTAACAAAAATTAAAAACACATATAACCGCTGATTTTGGCTTTAGAACCACACATTCTGTACAAAAAGTCATGGTCTGGAACCGTTCATACTAAAAGTTACGAACTCGGCGATAGCACCACCGTGTTTCTCGAGTGCGAAAACCACATAAACAACTTTAATAGTTCTGGTAACCCAACTTTTCGGCGAAATTTTACTTCGGGAAGCACACTTTACATACAAAAAGGCGTGGTCATGGTCTGGAACCGGTCTCAGTCGTGGAGTTACGAAGTCGGCGATAGCACCATCGTGTTTCTCGTGTGCGAAAACCCTATATGCGATATTAACATTTCTGGTGTTCAGTAACGTCTGGGCCCTGACTACTCTTTTGTGGAAAAAAAAAGGGAAAGAACGTTTTTACAAAAATGACAACTGTATCTTGCCCGCGATTGCGCGTGTGGGCACGCAGCGGGATGAAATTTTGTGTGGCCATTTTGGGGCACGGTATATACATTGTGTGCAAGTTTGAGCTCATTCGGTTGAGTATTGTTTAAGAGCGTGGGGTAATAGTAACAGATAGGTGTCAATGGAATAGGGTTCACAAATCGAAAAAAATGGATTTCGCTCATATTGCACAAAAAGTTGACTACTACATTTACCAAGACACATACAAAATTTTAGTGCCAAACTCCAAAGCATTAAATAGTTATGGGCGCATTTAAGTGGGCAGGTCGAAGATTTCTTGAAATTCCAAAAATGTACCAAGTTTATGTTGATGAGGCTGTCATTTGTTTTAGATCGGGTGCTATTTAATGAAAATAACACATAATAGTCAATTTGTAATCTACTTTTCAACCATGTAAAAATAAAGGCAAAAATTTGCTGTATTTTCTCTTCCGTTGAATTTTTCAAAAATCAGCTCTGAAATTTAGCGCATATCAAAAACAACCAATTTTAAAAAAGTCCTCACCGACGAATTCTTTCTATTTGGTCTCAAAATGTGCGCCATAAAATTCTGATATTGGTTTATAAATCTGGTTTGTGACAAATTTGAATATCTCCTGAAAAGTTTAGATAAAGAACATTTTTTGTTTTTTCCTCACTTTTTTGTCTTTTTTTGCACGGACTCACATTGGAGAAACGACCGATGTGGGTGTCACGAACGGCAACAAGATGCTAGTCAATGTAGTCTGAAAGTAAACAGCTTGCTCATGACACATGACAAGCTATCAAAATGGATACAAGTTCAGAAATGCAAGCTATTTTGGCACCGCCGTGACTGGCAAAAATTCGCTGCAACCTGTCACTTGATGCATCACACGAGGTGAACACACAACACACATTACACAAGCAGTCAACACACACACATTATAGCTGCAACACAACACGTTTTATGTAAACGGCAGAACACACATGCGCACGCGCAAATACATTTATGTAGCACATTAAGGCAAACCAGCGGCTGGATCGCATAGCGCAATCGGTTAGGCGCAGCACTGAACATGCGTGCGTGTGTCTGTCGCGCAGGTTCAAACCCTGTAGCGTGTTTTTTTTGCGTCGCGGGTTTTGGGTGAACGTTTTACCAATATTACTTTTTAATTCGTAACTGGATGCAATGCAAAAACATTTAGAAATAGGCAAGAGTTGAACCAAACGAATAGCCATTCACAGATTTGCTGCATTTTCCTAACAAACGGTTGCCTTGATAAGCACATTAATTGAAAGCACTCTCGTGGTATTTACAGTTAAGAAACACATATGTAGGTTTCAGCAGCATACACATCAGAACTCATATTTGCGAATCACATGCATCAATTTTTACATATTCCGTCATTCAATTGAACTGCGCACCACGACAAAACAAGAAAGAAAATAAAACGACGAAATTTTTTTTGCTTCATACTAACATAAATTGCCGACAATATTCAAGTTTGTCACAAACCACATTTATACGCCAATACCAGAATTTTATGGCGCACATTTTGAGGCCCAATAGAAAGAATTCGTCGGTGAGGACTTTTTTAAAATTGGGTGTTTCTGAGAAGCACTCGTTTTTTTGACATTTTTTAAAAAAAATGCAGTGGAAGAGAAAACATCCAATATCGTGCAACTATTTTTGCGCAGCTGAAAAGCGGACAAAAACTGCTATATGTGTGCAAATTTCAGCGCCGAATGTTGTTTATCGGCTGAGATCCAATTGGATTGACATTTATTTTTTCAGCATTTTTCATTTTTAAAATTTCCCAAAAAATGCAAACCGAGCACCTTTAAATTGAAATTACTGAAAGTATACTTACATTTGGAACGCCAAACTTGGAGAGCATTCCTAAATGTGTTGTGGCATTGATTTCCAATCAAAAAAACCATATCCCAAATTTCAGTTTTGTGAACCCTACTTTGCGATTCTTACCACCCCACGCTCTTAAATAGCGCACGATCAAAATTTTCAGAAAGCGCACTATAGGGAATGAACCATATGTCGCTTAGCATTACCATGCTAGCTCCGATAAAAAAATTTTTATTCGAGCCTCATTTAAAAAAAAATTTTTTCATCAAAAATTTTTTTTATTCCAGCCAAAATCCCCCCTATCACGATAAAAAAATCAGCGCTCAAGTACAAAATAGGGGTATTTTGTTGTGTTCTAAGTGCATATAAAGCACAGGTGATACGAAAACCATGCTATCCAATGGTCGATAAGTACCAACCATAGTCAGGTACACACTTGCATCCTTCCCCAGGTGGTGCAGGTGTGATGGTATGGCTTTCTGATATTCGGGATGGGAATTTTGGTGAAATTATTGCGTCTAGGTACACGAAAAAATGCAAATAAGCTGCACATAGTGTGAAATTAGAGTGAACATTACATCGAATAAATTCGGGCCTGGGGCATGGATAAATAAATGCCCACCCAGTCACATGTACGTGTGTGGTCATATGAGAGGCCCTGTGAGTGTGTGCACTATGTCTAGCTGCCACAAAACAACAATTATGACACCAAATACACCCATGGTAGGGTCAGGTGATGTCAACAGTAGCAATTTTTATGCAAAAAACAGCACTTTTAGAGCAAAAAATAGAGAAATTTTCGAATTTCGAAAAAATAAAAAATTTTTTTCAACTTTTGGAACGACTTTTTAAAAAAAATTCTTTTAATAGTTTTTTTTTAAAACCACTGCTAGAGTAGGAACAAGCCTTGTTGCAAAGAGGAACTACGCTAGCAGTGAGGAATACACGAGTGTGAAAAACTTGCAATGCATTGTTTTTAAATTACCAGTAACACAAATAATTTCCGTGAACCTATAGTGTGCGACGTTCACAAGGAACATTTTTAATTTCAAGAAACAATTTGCTCCGTCATGCGTTCGTGCGAAAAAAGCGCAGAACAGTTAAAATTCCAAAATTGTGACGGTTAGTCTGAGGAAATGTAAAAGCTACCGTTCACGCCAGAGAAAAAATTTGGTTTCCGCCGTGTAACGTTTGTTTTCTGATCAAACCCTAAGTTCAAGTATCTGAAATTGATAGGTCACAAAAATTACACCCCAGCAAGGTCAACGGGCGCCAAACTTACGCTCTCATCTTGACCAGACTTTTTGTTACAATTTGAGAATACACAATAAAAAGGGCTGATACACAATAAAAATAATGTGCGAAAACACTGCACAAAATTTGGGCGGTTTGGTGAAGTAACTTGTGCTCGCAGTGAAACCTCTACATATACATACATGCTGTATCTTTGTGCAAATTCATTTTTTTGCAGTACAGGAAATCTGGGCGGAAAAAGTAGTAAAGTTTTGTTTCCAAACAAGTTTATAGAAATCGAACGAGAAGATCTTTACTGAAAAAGAATGTGTTTACTGGTTTTTATTGTTTGTGTGGTTTAGTGTAATAAATAGCATGATTTCGTCACATCACGTGTTATTTTTGGCAGTGTGTGTGTGAAAAGAAAACACCATGGTGCCCGCTTCCCCGAATTTGGCAAGTCTTCCAAATTTCTTAATTTCCCAATTTGGGTTAAAAAATTTCCGTCTGCCGTGATAAAAGTTGCACATGTTGCAGTGATTTGTTCAGAACATGTATGTTTCTCAACAAATAATCGCATTGATTTGTTTGGAAACAAACCTGGGGGCTTATTTGAGACAATTTTTTCTTTCAAAACCTCAAACAGACGTATGTCCCGAAAATGCCCCCAGAGAGCTTAATCGACCTTCTGCGGTAACAAGAAACGCTTCGCAATCACTTCGCCGATTCGTTTAAAGTTTCGCTTCGTCTTGCAATAATCACGTGATCCCAAACTCAATGCGTTGAAAAGAAGACGATCATCCAGTACTTATCCGTAGAATGCATGTATGATCCAGAATTGTGGACACAGTTTTCTTCGTTTAAGTTCAACACAAGCCTGATCGAGGACTTTTCCACTTCAGTATCTGTCACTTAATACACGATTAGCGCATGTCAATTCCACACAAAGATATACGTATGTAATGTATATCTAGCGTGGGTATCCAACCCATAACATAGACATCAATAGCAGATATGACTGTGTGATGTCTGTACCTTTGATCACTGAGTTAGCACACTGTAAAACGTGTCTAAAAACCAACGTTTTGCAACGCAAGAAAAAGTTAATAAAAACAAAATATACAGGTGAGATAAAAACCCTGATATCTCATGCGGAATGTCGACAAAAACGGCATTGATCAGTCACCGACTGTAATGACAAGGCCACATGCAACGACTGTCATTTGTGCACGTCAATTCTGCACAAGCAAGTATGGCCGGTGTGAAGTAATTTTACGTAATTACAGTTGATCAGCAACGTGTTACGGGATAAGGATACGATATTACAACTTAGACAATACTCTTACAAAAAGATAGAAAATAAGCCAGTCGAAGAAAGCACAGAATGTTGATTAGGTTACAGCGTCAAAAAGTGACCCAATTCCGAACGGTGTGCCGCTTGGCATATAAAAGCATGTATCCACATGATAATGGTCACTTGTTTGCTCAACACAACAATAAGTGGCAGCCATGGCCCGACTAGCTTTGGCTGTTGTGTCAACCGCGTTGCTGTCGATCACCGTCGAATGTCGTTAGTTACTCAGGCACAACTAATCGTAGTTAAGACTTGGTGTCACATGACCAGAACTCTTCAGTGTTCGGCCACCACCATCTTGGTCACCACGGTCACGGTCACCACGGACACGGACACCACGGCCACCATGGCCTCGGTCATCACGACCATGGTCATCACGATCATGGCCATCACGGCCATCATGGACACCACCATGGACATTTAGGTCATCATCATGGACATCATCATGGCCATCATGGGCATGGACATGGACACCATGGCTAGTGGCGGTAGTGTGCACGACATTTCATTGTCACGTGAGATAGGAGTCATATATGAATTTAGGTCATCACAAACACCACGGCCATCACGACGGTCATCACGGTCATCACGGCCACCATGATGGACACCACGCTCATCATGGACACCACGGCAGGCACCACCATGGACATGGACATCATGGGCATCATCAGTGAGTGATCTGTCACCCTAAAATATTATCAAAAGTAGATACTACCCAAAGCTGATGTTAATTCTAGCGACAAACATCACCACCACGGTCACAAGGACCATGGACATCATCATGGACACGGACATCACGGCCATAAACACAGTCACGAAACCGGACATGGTAGAGTTTGAAATCCAAAGCGTTCTACAAATCAAGACGGCAGCGGGCAGCTTGGACTTTGTCTGTCATTGTGTTTCAGCCAGCCACGGTCATCACCACGGATCGCACGGTGAAGCAAAAGGCTATGCCTTTGGCTATCATTACGGACACGGTATCGTAATTGAACGCAATTAGCCATTCACAGCGGTGCACGGAAAATTATTAAAATAATTGCACAGGTCATGAGAAGGATCACGAAGAACACGAAAGCCATCGTCGCCACCACGGCCACGAACACGGCGGACACCACGGACACAGAGAACACGGACACGCGGGTCATCATGGACACCGTTAGTAAAAAAATCACTTCATCGAGCTCCACGTGTTTAAACTCAGCAATGTGCCTTGTTCTCTGAGAGAACAGAAAACCAATTCTAGTCCACTGATTGGCTGTTGAACGCGTGAACGCCAATCAGCGTGTGAGAAATTGTTCTCTGTTTTCTCAGGAACTAGTCAGTCCCTTAAACTCGTTACACAGATGATCATGGACATTCGCATCACGGTCATGGAGACCACCACCACGGACACCACGGTCATGGACATCACGGCCATCACAAAGGGCACCACGGGCATCATCATGGACATCATAAGCATCACGGTAATATGTTTTATTATTCAGAGCAGCAGGACCTAAATAATCATTTGCATTGCAGCAGAACACACTTATCTCAATTCATTTATACATCAGGTCATCACGGTCACCATGGTCACCACGGCGATCACCATGGTCATCATCATGATCATCATGGACATGGACACGGTCATCACGGGCATCATCACGGACATGATGGTACGGCATAGATCAACGTGCCAATAGCCCGTAGAAACCTTCTTTGATGCAACCAGTCAGCTAAAATTTGTTTACATTTGAGGCCATCACGGACACCACGGTCACCACGGCCACGGACACCACGGTCATGGGCATCACGGCCATGGCCACCATGGCGATCATCACCATGGTCATCATGGTCACCATCACCATCATCCGTGGCATCACCACGGCTACAAAGCTAAGGCCAAGGCGTAGCTCAGCCCAACGTGAAATGAGATTACTTAGGAATAAACCGTTAACATTTCTAGATAATGAACTCTAGATGTTTCATTCGCTTCAATAATCTGTCTGAGCAACTGTGATATGCCAACTGCTTTATCTGTATTTTCCTCAAGCTTTCTACTCTGAAACACACCCTTATCAACCGACATCACCTTGCTGTGTAAAGCAATAGCATAGTAGTTTTTTTTTGTAAACTTCACAGTTTATTCCATGGAATCATGATATAACCAACGATCTTTGAAATCTACGACTTCAAACCTCATTTAATAAGAAAAATACCCAGATAAATCTCCGATTTTGATTGGACTTAAGTTTTTACGCCAAATGTAATCAGGTATGACCACATTCTTATCATTGTTGTCCCATTGTCATCGTTTCAAACAACTCTTCAGATGGTGCCTTTTATTTCTATGTCACACTAATGTTGTTCAAATAAAACTATCGCATGCAAAATAATGACTTAAAGTGACTGTTTTTAATTAAAAAGACACGGAACGAAGTACATAGTTCCATACAGTGTAACTATACCATACAACATAAAATTGGTATAGGCAAACTACGCCAACATGAGCCCGATTTCGGAGGTGGTGAACTTGCAAAACGCAAAGAAAGAGAAAATCATCATGCTCCGCGTTGTATGCCACAACGTGTAACGTTTCCCAAATCAGCAGCCACGTCATGAATGTTTCACCATTTTGCCAGCTCCGAAATCGGGCTCGTGTTGGCGTAGTTTTACTTTATACACCAACAGGCCTTAATGATAAGCTAAGGACAGCAACATTGGTATACAGTGCAATACCACACGAAACAAGTTCCAATCCTACGGCGGACCTAGCTACGGTACATGTGCGTGTGCAGGGTATGTACCTCGAAAGTTTGTCTTCATTTGAATCGCGAAACCGAATAGAATTACTGAAGACAAGAGAGGATCAGTCGTCGAAGCTCTTTGATAACCCGCAAGATGCAAGTTCTGTGACGTAACATGCTGCAGTGGAGTTTGCTTGATTATAGACCCTCATGAAAGCAACAAAAAAACAACTTAAATTCAGGTTTTTCACCTGTTTGCACATCGCTACATCAAGTCAGCTGCATTTCCACCCCATCGCCTGCTATCTTCCTTTATAAAATGTTGAAAACTTTCAAGCAAGCTAAAAAAAGCTTTGATTGCGTCGCGAAACTTCTCTAATAACTTGGCTGAGTGCAAAAATCTTTGCAATCTCATTAGGATTTACAACACATCTACAAAAACAACAATCTTATTTCGTTGTGGCAACGTACCGTATAAGTAAGGCACATGCCACTAAAAGACTCGCAACAATCCCAAAAAAACCAATCACAAAACCAAAGATATTCGGTTTCGGCTGCAAAGACAAATTAGCCATAACAATGCCTGAAAATGGAATCTCAGAGGTGTATGTATGTGTATGAGCACCAGCAAAACTGAAAAACGAGATCAACATGCTCAAAACGATATGGCATAATCGCAATGAAGGTGATCAAAAATGACTAAAAATGGAATCTCCGCAATGTTTTAAGAAAAAGTGACCCAGTTTCAAGATCTAGTTGCTGGAAAGTCACCGTATTTAAACCGAAAGACCTCAAGTGACCAGAGTCATTCTGGTTTAAGTCACGCACACACATGCTCTTTTGCTAATTGTCTGTCAGCTGAGCAAAATGACTCGACTGGTCCTGCTTCTAGCGTGTGTGGTGCTATTGGCTGCCGTGATTGAGGGTTTGTTCGGGTGTCTGCGCTGATTCTCTGACTAAGTCCCATAACTTTCAAACTCAGCACTTCCTTCACTAAGGTTACCATCACCACCACGGTCACCACCACCACCATCATCACCATCATCCACATCACCATCACGGTAATAAGATGCTTTCTGTAATCACACGCTGAGTGTAGTGGCTGGGGTGATGGGGATTCCTCCCTAAGGGGTAGGTACCTTACAACCACCCCTTGGGGGTGGGCGAAGGGTAGGTACTTTGCAACCATCCAAAAGGGAAACCTTCCAACCATCAATTTATGGTTTTCGTAGGCAAAATGGATATTTTTCGACCTCAAAACCCCAAAACTCGCGCGCTCCGCGCGCAAACCTTCATATAATAGCTACTTTAGGCAAATTTTCGGCCAAAATGCAAAAACGTACCAATTTTTTGGCCAATTTTGCAGTATAATGCATGCAAAAAACACCCTTTTCGGACCCTACGGGTACCTTGCAACCTTCCGGAGGCTGGGTAGTGCAACCGTCTGGATCCATCCCCCCAAGGGTACCTTGCAACCATCTGCCTGCCACTACACTACACACGCTACAATCTGCCCAAAACATCTGGCTAACCATTAAGGGATGCTCGTGCACCAACACGTAAACTTTTACACGTTTTACATGTGTGGGCAGTGTATGCAACAAAGTTTAATGAATTTCATTTTGACTTGTATTACTTCAGGTCACCATCACCATGGCCATCATCACCACGGCCATTGCGGACACCATCATGGTCAGTTTATATGATCCAGCGTTCAACTTGTACTTCTTCAAGAAAGTCAGCTCACAAGCAAGCACCCCGGGCAACGATTTCCAAACTTTTTTCCCATTCTCAGGCCATCACCACGGTCACCATCATCACCCACACCATCATCACCATCATCATGGACACCATCATCATCATGGTTAGTTCGGTCATCAATCAGAAGTGTTTTGAACACCTCTAGGCGCAGGAGTGGCTCATGGCCTGCCGTAGCCTTGGCATAGTGGTAAACGTGTACGTACGTCCGAATCTGCTTTGTGGGCACGTGCAGCGCATGCCTCTAGGTACCAATCCCCCAAAACTAATCTCAAGCAGAGATTTTACACGACAAGCCAGCCCATGTGTTTATTCTCAGGTCACCACCACGATCATCACCCACATCATCATCATCATGGACATCATCACCACCATCACCATGGGTATAAGAAGCACTGATGAAACATCAGGTGGCTCGGGACTGGCTAACGACACATTCTTAATCTCATTTTATTCCACTTTATGATCTGAATTGTTTTATTTTTGAATCTCTCAGCTTAAAGCGAATCTCTGATTACGAACACAAAGTTTCGACGAAGCTTCTCTGTTTTCCGGTTACATTGATGTTGTCGTAGTACACTTCAATAAAATCTATCGCATGATACGCGTGCCTAGATTGCGAGTGAACGTGAACATTTTATTCAATGTACACAACCGCGAAATCGACCAATCCAATCTTTGTGAAAATAAGATAATTAAAACTATCACCATAGGTGAACGAGCATCAAGCCAAACATATCAAGGGTTCGGCCTCAACTTGGCCCATGCTGGATGCTCCAAGTCGTATTCCTCAAAGCATTTAGCGATTGTGTGAATGTGATCAGTGCAGGGCAGATATTTGATGTGTGCCTTGCCAGCCATGTCCACATGGGCGGGTTTGCAGAAATCGTGGCACAATTCTGGCACGCCCTTTGCCCGACAGCATTCGTCGTGATTTTGCCATCGTGATGCGCACATCAGCAACCAGAAGAGCGAGTGACTGTTGCATTTGCCCGACAGGAACGCGTTTGTGATCTGTTGTGATATGACATGATCGATGCACATGTAGTGCCACCTAGTAACATCTGAATGGAAAAAACGATTGAATTTGTCGATACGCAATCAAACTTGCGTGGTTTTGATATTGAAACGCTAGAAAGATATCGGTGTCTGTGTTCTGCTATAGGTTCCAGCTTTATATTCGTTAGAGCTTTTGTCACGCGAGAAGTCAATCAACACACCGTGCCCTTCGAAAACGACTCAAAGTTGCAGAATCCGTAACAGGTTGGTCGGATTCGATTGAATGCGTCCTGTTTGGGCACCTTCGGGCCGTGACAGCACATGCCCAGACGTTCGTTGGGCGTAAGCTGTAACAGATCTTGTACAAGTAAGAATGTGTATCATCTCCCTAAGAAATGAACGAGTGTAAAAAACTGACACTCACCTTCTTAAACTTCCTTCCGTCGGAGCTTTCGACGATACTCTGTTTGTGCAAATCTTCTTCGCTCATCTTCGCAGCCAAAGTTGCGGGAACCCATGACGTGAAGCACCAAATTACGCAGATTAAAATGTAAATATTCATGATTTCATGCGTTCGTTCCACCTGGACAAGAACGTGTCAGCAGGGTTGGGCAAAAAACGTTTTTTTTAAAATCGTATTTAAAAAAAAACGTTTTTTAAAAAAAACGTTTTTTTAAAAAAAACGTTTTTTTTAAACGCCCAGATGACCAAAATATGCCCCCAAAAAATTGGAAAACGCTCATGTTGGGAAGAAAACGTGGTTAAATGAAGTAATTCTATGTGTTTTGAGGCGAAATAAACGAGTTTCAACCCTTTTCTAGCGAGTTGTTAAGATCCCATATCAGACCCGCATCATGGGACCAACCTTGGCCGGGGTCATCACTCAAAGTCAAACTCCGTATATCGACGTATCTCGACAAAGTAAAAATTGGTCGAAAATTTTTTGAAAAAAATGGGACAAAAAATTGATTTTCCTTGATAATCAGGGTACTTTCCCTGAAAAACGACCCAGACGTTTTTTTTTTTTGAAAAAAAACGTCGTTTTTTTTAAGAAAAAACGCCGTCGTTTTTTTTTGCCCAACCCTGCGTGTCAGTACAAGGAGTTCGAAAAAAAACAATTTGTAGGGCACAAAGGAATGGGAAGGGATATCGTACGACAAAAATTACACCAGGTGAATAGATTTGTATACACCACAATAGATATATACCGCACATGCCCGCAAAAAGCTGAAGCGTAATAAAAACTATTTTTCAGCAGACTATCCTTGCGCAGACGCTACACACATGTCATCCGATTAGAACTATACATATGTAAGAGAACGAACTTTCGCTTTCGACGCAGTAACAAAAAACAATATACAGTACATACCGAGCTACACAACAACTTACATACTTTACACTCATGCAGACAGAGTTGGACAAAAAACGACAACGTCTTTTAAATGACGTTTCTTAGAAAGCTTGGGATTCTTTTTCGTTTTTTAAAGTTTACATGATTAGTCAGGTAAATAACGCTGATTTTTCAGGAAACATAACTTTTGGCCAAAAATATTAACGTACTTTTTTGATCAATTCTTATTTCGCCAAAATACGTCGACACACAGAGTTGGACTTTCAAGAGCAAGAGCTGTTCAAACATCGGCCAAAATTTGTACCATGCAGTGGGCTATTTGCGACTCGCTAAAATACATACTGTATGTACCTATACTTCAAAATTTTTTTGGTTCATGAAGCGGTCAAAATTACTAAAAGCAAATGGCATGAAGAAAGCCTTCCAAAAGCGAATCCGAAGTTTTAACTTTACTACACCGAAGTTATTTTTAATTCTGGAGAGTGAAAGTTTCAAAAGTTATGCGTGTGAGAGTCATAAAACAAAGATGTGGACGTCGCACGTAGGTACGTATAGGTACATATAATATGTATGTTTAGTGTTAACCGGTTTGGAATTTTGTGCAATCGAAATTTGGAATGAAATCAAGATATAAAGTTTCTGTTGCATATGTTGCAAGGTCTAGTGCTTTTTATGACATTTGTCTGAAAAGATGTTATGCACATGTGCACGTGTAGGTACATACTACTCGTGCTTCTGAATTAACGTTTTAAGTTACACGTCCATAAAATATTTTATTTGAAAATAACAACCACATAGACACCACAAAGTGTCGAAAATATCAAAAACAGAATGAATAAATTTGCGATTTTAAAAAAGTTCTCTCAAAATAACATATTGCTGCCAAGATGCACCCGGTTCAAGGTGAGAGCTGCATCGATCTGGTACGAACTGAAAAATACTTTTTGTTTTCAGTCTTTCGAAAATGTAACACAACGAAATGCGGTATTTTGCGTTCAAAATGTGAGCAATGTTGTGAGAGAAAACTATTTGCTTGCCAACAAGGAATGCGCTTAATGACTACCAGACACTAAAAAAGTGCGACAAAGGTTTTAGCGTGCATATCCACAGAAAATTACCAGCGTGTCATGTATTAACTGTGGGTCCGAAATTTTTTTGTATGTTTGGTGTATGTGACTACCTATTGAAGTATTAACTCCCCCTGCAGTCTTGTTTTTTCGATATCGTCTCTCCAAGTGCTGACAGAGCTGAACTCGGAGCGTGCGTTTCTGGAGGGATATTGACTTGAGTGCAAGATCGACTTTGCCGTTAAATTGCAGTGGTTGGTCTGATGCGTTTGATTAAAATGCAACTCGATTCATAATTGTTCAGTGCTCATCCACACAAGTTTACGGCTTCATATACAAAATGGTGCCACAAAACGCACGCTAAAAAGGATATAAAACTACATACGAACAATTTTTAAACTGCGCGCAACAGTCGCGTCTTCTACGAATATCGAGGGTGGTACATGAACAGAGCTGAGAATCTGTACCTTGAGAATCCATCAAAATTTGCTATCGCAAGGGGTAATATCCGCCGCGCAAGGGGTAAGCGTAAAAGTTGTTCCTCTGCACCAAATGAACAACTGCGCTGGCCGAGACTGGTGTGCCAACTCTATCACTAAATACAGCTTAACCAAAACTCACCCAGATCCATGCCAAGTCTATGCCAGCAAAGTTGATACGGCTCTCAAGCACGCTGCAGCGCACGAGTGTGTCACAACGGGCATGCGCATAAACTGACGCAACATGCAGCCGAAAAAACGGTCTATGGCGCGGCGGATGTGCGAGGTCAAATTTTGATAGCTTCTGAAAGTACAGATTCTCAGCTCTGCGTTGGTATGTACACCAGTTTCGATATTCAGTTGCAGGTGACGCGACCGTTTCGCACTTTTAAAACTGGCCATAGTTTCGCACACGCTTTTCCGCATTCGTTTTTACGTAGTATATTTATAGCCGTAAACTTGTGTGGATGAGCATTAAACAATTCTGAATCGAGTTGCATTTTAATCAAACACATCGGACCAACCACTGCCATTTGACCGCAGTCAATATGGCGCGTCAGCCCCTCCACAAACGCACGCTCTGAGTTAAACATCAGCTAGCTCTGTCAGCACTTGGAGAGACGACATCGAAAAAACATGACTGCAGGGAGTTACTGTACAGCTTCAATACAGTCACACACGCTGGTGACTTTCTCTGGAATGCACGTTCAGATCACAGCTGAGACAAAATAAAGTCATGAGGGTTTAGTATTTTCACAGTTTGTTTGGTTACCAGCTCTTGTATTGTGTAGTGGTTCAGAGATTGCTCATGGATTGGGCTACATGATTACATTTCGTTTGGTGCGGTTAGTTCAGCATGTTTTGAATTATTCTATTGTATCGTTTGCAAATGCAACTTTTTATATACAAGGCCACTGAGGCGACCACAAACACCAAGATTGAGAATGCATTCATCGTTAATTGATAGGACCCAAAGCTGGATGGGTACACATCTCTATTCGGTAGCATGAACGGACACCATGACAACGATGCGATGAAGCGCACCTGCCGCTTCCACATATCTTGTTGCCGAAATAAGAGACCAGACGATGGATTCTCACGGTGCCCGCAGAAATTGTAGAACAAGCCAGGTTTACCTTAAAATACACATGTGTGACGAACTTTATGGTGCGGGGCGTGCTGTGAAATCGGCACCTTTTTTCACCGTTTTCGTGCTTCACGCATAGCCCACAGCACCAGTTTCACACTTTTCACACAGCCGGTCGGTACGCACTATACATATATACGGTACATGTTTTGATGCTGTTAGCAACGACTGAATACTGAAAAGAAACTACTCAGTTTACGACCGAAACAAAACAACTCACATATTGATGTGATAGGCGCGAGCGCATATGTGCGCGTTTTATTCACGAGCCGCAAGCAGTACGTCGTTTTTGGGTAGATTTATCTCGGCCGTATGCATTGTCCACATCTATTTGTGCTTGGATGTGCTCACTTACATGCATGTCTGGGAGTAATTACGTCAATCGCTACTGTTGCCGGAGGCGCAAGTGCGGCAAACGAAATCAATACACGGAACATCGCGGATAGAATGAGGTTCATTCATTAACCTAATGTTGTCTACCATACATTACGGTTTACAATCTGGCTTCCATTTACAAATACTGCTTCGTTGCTTCCTACTTTTTGCGTTTCTTACAGAATTCAGCAGCCACTGCAACTTGACATGTGTTTCTGTAGTGCCTACGTGATTTCAGCCAACAGCCACAAAGTAGAAGATATGCGCACCACAATGGCCCATTTGTTATCATTTTTTATCTTGCCCGTGTCTGTGAGGATGAGCAAAAAGTGGAGAGTGAGTGTTATTATGCCTTGAAGACAATATAACGCCGGGAACACATGCCATTTGATGTCTTGTTATACAAAGGTTTCCTGCTTATCAATAGTGAACCGATGCTATACTTAGCAACCCCCTATGCATTGAAATCTCAGGGAGATTACACAATTTACCATAATATTTTGGTTCGTAATTTGCTGTGCACCCCCTCCCGCTCCCACCTTCTGACGGATATTCTCTTTTGTGAGCAAAAACGCACTTTTGACAGGATGTCACGCGTGACAAAATATTAGCTAATATAGGCATTAGCGTTCAGCTGGGTTGAGGCACATACGCCATTTATTCTGGCAACGTTCGGGATTCGCAGTTCCATTTATATTTCTTATTCGACCTGAATGAGCCTGGCGCAACTGTTTTCCAAATCAGTACTTCTGTCATCGTTATTAACCACCGCGTGCGAAAAATTAAAAACCAAGATGTTGAGCAGCATACCATTCTTAGGCCGACAGGAAAACGAATTGAGAGACCACCCACCGCTTTGATCTCAGCCGATCACATGCAGGGACTTTGTCCGTCGTCAAAAAACCTCAATGTCACTCATGCCTTTGGCCACGATACAATCAAAGAGTTGAAACCAAACACTGCACATTCCGATGCGTACCGTGCCCCCAGAAACGATTGTGTTTGTTTTGTGGCTAATTACAAACATTCTGCCACCCATAAACTGTGTAAATGTGCAATTTAGCCCACGATATTCGGCTCATAGCACTCTCGTCAACTTAAATCGTCAACTCTTGTCGTCAAATCCCATGCATAATTTCACGCGTTCGCTTGAGTGGACGACGAGCTTTGACCACGGCAGTTGACGATTGTACCATTAGCCCGGCATTCGACGAAAACAGTGTTTGTGGCACACGCTTATTGAAAAAGACGTTTCATTCCGAGATGAATCGTAAACTTTGACAAAAGCATCGCATGTGAGCCAAATATTGGACGGTTTGCAATTCTTTGAATTCCCTGATTGTTTGCACCACGTGTGATTAGCACGTTGATTGCAACCGAAGTATTTTTACGTTGCAGCGACCAGACCGTCGAATTAATCGATATTTCAACCGCAATGCTGTTGGAACTTCGCGATTCGTCAGCGCTTCGTGAATCATGGCATCACATTCGTCATATACTGCCCATTTTGTTGCTGGTACTGTATCTGCTGTTGGCAACAATCGGATTTTATGCCATTCAAATAAAGGTGAACATCATATACTGTAAGTAGTGCGTGCGAAGCTGTCGTAACTAACGCAACAAACAAAAACAAGCAACAAAAGGAATAAATAGTATGGCATCTGTAATTTCCAGTACACGTATGCGGACGTGCGCGATGCTCCATGGGAGTCAAGCAGCAATTACAGTCATCACAGCTCCGAACTGTTGGTGTGTGTGGACGCGAGGAAGTTCGCAAGTGACCACGCGTCAATGACGCTGGCGTTTTATTTCGTCACCACAGTGCACACGACAATAGGTAAGCACTTTTGTGGTTGAAATAAAGTAAGTTGTTGCTGGCGGACGAATAAAGTGATGTGGTGCACACAGTAGTTTTCATGAAGAAAATCAGCAACCCAATCCAGACGCAATGTACGCAGCTACACAGGTTACGGTGACGTCTACCCATGCACCCTGCCCGGCAAGGTGTTGACTTGTGTGGCTGCAATCATCGGAGTACCGTTGACACTGCTCTGTGTCAGCATCATGGGAGGAGCGATGGCCAACGGGGGTGCCAAACTATGGAGCCGCATTCCAGCCGTGAGCGGTAAAACTTCGCATGTTTCCGACGGCGATCCTGAAACAGCGGCGGAAGAGAAACCTGATGATCGATTGGACACAGCTGCTCGACAACGGTTACTCAGTATTCTACTCAGTTGTTTACCAACGGACACTCAAAAATTCACAGAGGTGATACGTCGTACAAATCGGCTGTATGTGACCATTTTGTACCTAAATAATTCAAATTTCAGGCTTCCCGTCGCGATAGGCGTTGTCGTGACCGTCTTGTATATTTTGTTGTTCAGCATCTACCAGTACATAATCGTACTGCATTCAATTCAGCCTGACGATCATCTATATGGAAATTGGACTTACTTCGACGCGTTATATTTCACCTTGACATCCATGCTGACCATAGGTTTGGATGCGCATTGCGTAGTTGATTTTCGCACAATATTGTCACAAACTGTTTCGGTTTTGTAGGACTGGGTGACTACTCGCCACGTGATAAATGGCTGTACCAAGTTACGTTCTGCCTGATATTTTTCGGCGTTACGCTTGTGTCGATGTGCGTACAGCTGGTGATCAGAAGTATGGAGACGCAATTCGATAAAGTCGTGCAACTGATTCAGGAGCTGTATGATGCTCAGCAGGTGAATAGATGTGAGCTTGGTTGTTGGTGCCAAGTCAGAGAGTGTCTGATATGTTTCACTACTTTACTGTGGCTACGCAGTTAACTTATTACCTACCCAGGAACAAGACACGGAGTCGACCGCTGCAGAGTCCGCCGTCGAAGTGGAAATGACCCAGAATGAGCGCCGAATAGCCAAGGTCATTTTGGAATTGTGGAACAAGGATCCTCAGGGTCGATGGCTGATTCCGTTATTGAATCAAGGCGAATCAGGGTTGCAAGGGCGAGCATCGAGCGCCAAAAAGAAGCCTCGATCACCACAAATGTCTGCGAACACTCAACGACTGTTTGTGCAACGCTGGCGACTCAACTTGAAGCATAAGACGGTTGCTACCCAAACGACGACCGCCGACATTTCACGCGCTAAGCTGCGCCTTGGTATGGTCTATCCTCCGCCGTTGGCGGAAAACAAATATGCAGTAAGTGTGGACTACCAAACAAACAGTTGTCGACGCCACCAAATCTACCTGAAACCTGTCAAAGACTCACGACGTCTGTCATTGTGAAACAAACAGCGCGAATGTGATGAGCTGAACAACGGGTCGTTGTACATATTACCTACAATGTACAGTATACCTGTGTACCTAGGTCAGATTGGATGTCATTGATCTTGTGTAGCCCGGTAGGCAGGTCACTTACAGTATACACATTTACACCGTTGTGCAGATGAATTTCGTTCGAGATGCAACTGAATGTAGTGCATGGTTCAAAATAATATTAGTGGCACTATCGTTAGCAGCAATACACTGGCAAGCCAGATAATTGACTGATCAACGGACAGATGCTTCAGCAATGAGACATATACTTACATAGACGATTTTGCTGTTCTCCTGGCGAGATTGGACATGCGCATGTTGCCCAACGGACATCATTTTTTGACATATTCACAATTACATACGGTACATTTCCAGGAAAAGGGGTAGCTGCACTGCGCACGCGGGCGTACGATTAATTTTCTTGCACATGGTTAAGAATTACCAACTTTTTGCTTAACAATCGCACGCATCCGCACGCGTGTGTAGTGCGGCGCTTGCGCACGGGAAAGTCACAAAATGTTGCGTGTTAAGTACTGCACGCAAATTTGTCGTACACCCGCGTGACACTAGTGCAGCTACCCCTTTCCGGGAAATGTACTGTACCTCGTGACACTATCAGAACATTTCGAAATACTGAGCTTAACGATAGGTGATCACTTTTTGTATGCGTACGGCCGTGCGTATTGTGGGTAGTAATTGTTGTAGTAGCCATAGCCATGGCCCTGGTGTCGACCTGAAACCAGTACCTTCTTGTAATAGAAGGCAATCTCGATGGTGCGGGGCTGTCAGTTAAAGGGCTCGGGACATAACCGAAGGAAGGGTAGCAGGACATATTGTTACACACCGTTGGAAAGCATTCCGACAGCCTATGTCACGCACAAATTTTAAGCCCCTTGGAGGTTCGCTATCTCTTGGTAGAGCGACTTTTCGTTCCAGAAAAAAGTGAATTTTTGCACAAATTGGAACCGGTGCAGAAACCCCAAATGACTTGAAGGTCAAGTAACCCATGGATAGGATTACAACAGCTTTCTAATAGCTTACCATCACAACTTCAGTCGCTCAAAGCATTGCTTCACACGGTGAGGGTGCGAAACGTTGCAAAAATCGGCCTTATTTTTTCGAGAACACAAGTTTGTCCCTAAATTTTGAGGCCACGCTTAGTGCTGCGGAAATAAGAATGCAATGGGGAAATAGAGCATCGTCGAAAGTACCAGAAAATAAGGTTTTTAAATTTTTTAACTCATGGCTGGCTCCGTGACAGGCCTAAAAATCCATTAAATTGCCGCTAAATTAGGTGGTTACATTCATCGCCAGAATTGTGACACATAAAGGCCACAGATTGTATCGGATTCGAAACAAAAAAATGAGAGAAACGCCTGTTTTAACAACCTATCAAGGTCCGAAGACCCCAAGGTCTACAGATCTCTCGGGGCAGCCATACTAACCTGAATATGATATTCAGCTATAAATGCTTATTGTTAACCGCTATCGTAAATGTGATAGCACCAAACAATGTATCTCGGGAGTAGCTTTCGAATGATATATAACAAGCCCCAATAAATTCTTACGCTTAAGGGCAGAGGTTAAAAAATTGCTTTTTTGACGATTCTGGAATGAACCGTCACGTCACCGTGTGCGATTTCGGAATTTTGACCGTTTCTTGTCCATAACAAGAGATAGTATGGGCATGTCATACATCGTTCGATAGCTAATTCAGAGCTACATCGTTTGATGCTATTAAATATGCAATAGTTCTTAACAGCAACGACTTATAGCCAAATATCTTATTCAGGCTGGCATGGCTGCAGCAGCCGGACCATGGGGTTTGAAGTCTTGAAACTCATCTAGATTGTTGGACTGTGCGTTTATCTGACTTTCTCGTTTTCAATGCAATGCAATACGTGGCTTATTTACATCACATTTCCGTCAATGAATGCAACTATGCAGTTCAGTGGCAATTTTTAGGTCTTTTTCGGCCTGTCACGCCGCTATATAAGTGTTTTAAAATTTAAAAACCTTATTTTCTGGTACTTTGAAAATGCTCTATTTTTCTAATGCATTTTCATTTCTGCAACACAAAGCGCGCCTCAAAATTTAAGACAAACTTGTGTTTTCGAAAAATGTGGCCGATTTTTGGAACATTTCGCACCCTCACCGAGTGAAGCAATGCTTTGAGCGACTGAAGTTCTCATGATAAGTTATCCAGAAGCCGTTGTAATCCTATGCACGTGTTACTTGACTTTCAACTCATTTGTAGTTTCTGCACCGGTCGTTTCAAGTTGTGAAAAAATTCACTTTTTTCTGGAATGAAAAGTCGCTCCACCAAGAGATAGCGAATCTCTAAGGAGCTTAACATTTGTGCGTGACATATGCTATCACAGTGCTTTCCAACGATGTATAACACTGCGCTCTGCTGCCCTTCCTTCGGTTGTGTCCCGAGCCCTTTAAAGAACAAGAACTAACGTCGTCGAACGCGTGCCTCATCACCACCAGACTCCTTGACAGCAGAATTGGGACGCGCTACAAAACAAAAAACACGGGCACATCAAAGACAGAATGCTTGTTAAAACGCAGTTCAAAACTTTCGTGAACTTTCGACATCACGGGAATGACAGATTCCTGGTAAACCTGCGGCCTTTCTCTTAAATCGTTTGTTATGGTCCGGACACATTTCGATGACAGCTAGTTGAACCAGGACAATCAGACAGATCAGTAATCCAACTGCTTCTTTCATTTTCAATACAGCTGTGTGATATACTGCTACCGTCGTGATCAAGTATTATTACGAACTGAAACTCGGGTTACGGATACGGAACTGTGGTCTACGCAGCATGATGTGGCTCGTGTGCGTGTGGAAACAAATCTGCAGGACTGGGATTATGCAAATTCCCAGCACAACTCCACGCAAGTCTTGCTCTCGTCTGTGCCGATGCTGCAATAAGACGCACTGTTGAGCTTTCAATGGCACAGCTGCATCGATATGTGAACTATGAAGCAAACTTTATGCAGTAGATACGAACAGCGGGCGTGGCTGCAATGCGAACAATACCAAGTAACAAGCGCCACAACACGTTTAGCACGCTCATTCGATAAGATACGGTACTGCAGTTTTGGCGCGCCCCGTGTGAGACAGTGCAATAAGACATTTGAGTACAACGGATGAAATAAAGCAAGTCGAATATGGGGCAGATGTCGAAGGTGGCATGCTTACATGCTTCCTAAAAATCATTTTCACACACATTAAAATTTCTCATTTCCCTGGCACAGACTTTTCCACTTGGTACGACCCAATCAGCAAACATCATGACTGTAACTGGCCAACCAGCACTCTATGCTACAATCAACCTACTGATTTTTATCCTGATAAACAAATCGACTCCACATCAAATGACTACCTGCAACTCGCAAGATTGTGAACAAGATCAATCATGCGTGACCGTCCTGAAGTTCAACAATGACGCATTTACCAGTTAGCAAATTTAATGCAACAGTGGTTACTTGTACGTTACATACATGTTTTTAGATCACACATTTGCGATCACGTTGCTGGGTGTGACCCCACCTATTGAGCCGGACATAAAATCGGTCATGATTGCGATCACTTTGTACGATGGAGTGACTGGCGACACAGTATTCGACAGGAATCTTCAATTAAAGAAACCAACCAAGTAGAAACTACGACAATCTGATAACGCGAAGTGCAATATTAGCAAACTTGGGCGATTTTCAGAAACGGGGAAAACGAGCAAGGAACAACAAATCTGGTGAGCGAACAGTACGACGTTTCATCGAAAAACAGATTATCGGAAATGAGGATCGAACTACCGAGCGGCGACAATATACTACTTGGAAGAACCGCATCAAACATTGAAATGATTATGGACGATAGAAAGAGAGAGTACGAATGTGTAGATAATGCATTTAGACATTTAGTCAACAGCAGTTAAAAATGAGACCATTTCATTGTTCAATTGACAATGTCACTTTAAAAATATTTCAAATGTTTATACAGAGTTCCGATGGGCACCAACATCAAGTTTAATCATGCGCACTATCTGTTCGTGCACAAAGATTTCCAACCGGATCAAAAGCAACTGCACCAGAAATGCATGAAAACGACCGAGGCATGTGGCAACACCGAAGGATGGCAGGTGCAGATCTCACAGTCGCCCATAAGATACGTTAAATGCTCGTGGAAGACAGAGAAAAGGGTTAGCTCAAATGTAATTCCATTAAATTAAAATGAGAAATACATGTGCCCACCTTAAAAGCACAGATGAATCTCTCCGGCCAATTTTGCTGTTGCATGGGTGGCTGTGAAGATGCCTTTCGTCTGTCCCACAATCCTCTATTGCCAAATTTAACATCGTGTACTCAAGCTAGAACTGCAAGCACAAACAACTGCGGATATGGCAGCGTTGAGCGCGATCCGGTTCGTTGACCAAAGAATAACAAAGTAGAGTAAAGTAAAGTTTGAATGTTCAGTTCAAATGTTACGCCCCCCCCCCCCCGACTGTTCAGCAGGCAGTTTTTTCCACGGTGACATGGCTGATGATTCTTGGTTCCGTCGCCGGCGTGCTCATGCTTATGTGCGTGGCTTTAATCATTGGACTGGCCGTGGTGTCCGCGAAGCACAGAAAGATTAAAAAGGTGCATATCCTGTATCAGGACGTTCTGACAACCAACCAGATATGATAAAGCTCGATTTTCCAGGAGAAGTTCCACCTGGCAAAAGAAGTCAACAGACAAGAACAATTACGGCGAATACTACCAGACGACGACGGTGACACAAGTTCGATGGAATTCAGAAGAGATTTGGAGGAGGAAATAGAGAAAGATTCAACTACGCAGGACGAACCGACAAGCGCCGGCAACGCTAAATCAGCAGGTGATGCTTAAACTTCTATTTATTCACTTCAACACAATGGCAAACATTCGATTGCGTTACAGCGCTCCCAATATCTGACCCAAGCCCATCAGATGTCACGCAAAGCACGGGCGACGTACCTTCAACACCCCCTTCGCCACAGGAATACCAGACCCCAATGACCAGCGACACTACCGATAAAAACCAAAACGAAGCAATTCAGAAAGAAGCGCTGGACCATATTTTCCCCGAGATACAAGAAACGCCCAAACATACAACAGAGACCAAAGCGACCTCGAAGAAGAACACAAAACACAGTTCACAAACAAAGAAGACCGGATTTTTTGCAAAATTCAAAAGTACGTTGTGCTCAAGGCGCACACATTGCAAAATTTTAATTCTTATGACCTTCAATACCAGTGTTTCTTTCAGCCACACATGCGACACCCTCAGTTTCAACGCAAAACAGCAGCACAACCTTATCTTCCAACAAATGAAAGAAACTCCCTGTTCGAAAAACAAAAAAGGTGACCGATATACGCACCAATTTATGATGATCAATAAGCCTATCCAATCAGCGCTGAAAACGTAACCTGATATTGGTTCATTCTACCTGGGATATAAAAACTGATCACATCTGCAATTGCTGATGATATGCCAAATTGGTTGACTGCAATACTATGTATTGGTGCCAGGTCCCGAGTAGTTATCGCATGTGGTGCATTTATAGCAGCAAATCGCTCGTGCAGTGAAGTATGTACGCCCCACAATTAATGCCCACATATAAACCCGAACGCTAACACGCAGTTCTGAAGCATTGCACACAACTGTCAAGCTGCGTTGTGTGTTTGCTGTCATGTTTCAAATGTTACAAAAATTGATTTTCGCGTTTAGATCTGAGAATTAACTGTGGGGCGTACCTCACTGCACGACAGCGAAATAGGAAATTTATTATCTATATAAATACAAGAAAGATATATAAAATGAGTGTTGGAAAGCTCACAAACGCCACATTCTTTGTGGGCTGACTTATTGTATTTCATTTACAAGTTACTGCTCGAAACGGCTGCTGCGATCGATAGGTTTCGCTCTACGGGTGTTATTGTGTGATCTGCAACAGATCAAAAGCACGACGAACCGATGTGGTGATTTTATTTTGTAGGAGTCAGTGAGAAAATTATTGTGTAAAAGCAACATAGTTTATGTAAACTCAGCATGAGAAAATAACACAACTATTCTAGCAGGACAGACATCATCATTCACGCGACAGGCGACAGGAGTTAAGATATGAGCGATAGAACACAAATAGAAACACTACCAACAGAAATAAGTACAGTTTATAGCACCACAGACAGTTCATAGCAGCTTAAAAAACCGTGGCTGTTTGTAACAATGATAACAGTTAAGTATACAGCTGAAGTATTACTTGGTTTAGGTTGAGAGTGACTATTTCAGGCAGAAAGACTATAAATCTACAGACTACATTACTCAGGCAAGTGAACAGCAGTAGTTCTAAGCTTTGTTTTTGTATCCATCATGAGCATATCCGAACGAGCTATGGTATCCGTAACCGGACGCGTGCTTTGGTCCATGGTGGTAGCCGTGCCCGTATCCGTGATAGGGCTCACCATGGTAGCCGCTGTTGTGATGACCATAAGCTGACTTGTGGTGGTAGCCGTAGGCTCGGTGGCCTGCAGAAAACAACCTCATTTTGTATAGTGGCAACAACAGTTTCTGTGCCTTACACAGTATGTGAAGCTCGTTGACAAGCTGAGGTGTAACGACCTACCGTAACCTGCATGTTTGTATCCGTACGAAGAGTGATGTCCGTATCCGCTGTGGTGGGGTTTGTAGTACGGCTTGTATGAATGATGATAGCTGGCGTGATAGCCATCTGCAGATACACACGTGTTCTTCAACCACAATATCTGCTACAAACTACTGAACGCTTAATGGCGTCAGACAGCCAGACCAACCGTGTGGGTGTGGCCCGTCATACCCATGGCCAGAATGCGCTTCAGCGACTATCGCGCCAACGATCAAACACACCAGAAAGACTGCAGCTTGCGAATTCATGCCGGATTTTGCTCGAAATCTGAAACCGCAAGAGCCGTATTCATTCAAACGAAACTTTATACACCTACGCTTCTCAGATCTGGGAGGAAAAGTTTTCTAAGTGAGTTTGATTGTGCGGTTACCTACCTCATATTTATACAGAATTTCCGATGACTTTTTTGGCGCAAACTGATAAATTTTCGGCGTCAAATTGTCCATTATCCTTCGAACAGAATCGTTAGGTTTCTTCGTCGTGGTCTTCATACGGAGATATCTCACGCAAGCTGGCTGCTATTAGTTGGACAATAAAATTGGACAATAAAATAAATGACCTGAAGCAAAGTAAAGTGAGGACAATGCAAAGCAGCTGACAAAACAAATGTGTGCGCGAAAACCATAAAAGAAACCACGCACGCATTTTTTGCAACAGAACATGCAAAACAAAACATTGAACACGTTATTTATCGTCAAGTTGTGCATTTTTATTCATGAAACTCACAGTACAAGAACACAAGGTGCGATTTTCGCACATGCCGTTCAAAATTTATAACCAAAACGAGACAATAAAGACAGCTCATGTGATGTGACCACATAACAGATATCCACGGTAGTGCTGCGTGCTGGTGTGCGTGATCACTGCTGAATCAGCTGATATCCAGCACAACGGCTTATACTAATTTTGTCAACGCAGCTGCCCTTGTTTCGTGCAAACGCAACAGGATGACTGTTCCACGCACCTGCTCTCACCATCCAATTATGTTACATCATCTGTATTCACTTCCTTGCGCTCAATTTGGGTTGCTGCCGTCGCGCCACAGTTTGCACGCATCCCGCACAGCAGACACTCAGCCAGCCGCGCTTGCACAAGTCACAGGCAGTTGTGTCGACAACAATAGTATTAACCAGGATCACAAACACAACCAACGAAACAACCAGCATGTATCGCAATTGAAAAAAGACCAAGATACCCATAGAACGCACTACTCTACCAAAAAAACGTCTCGGCAGCACTGTTTCGCCATTTTATGTCTCTTTCATGCCCCTTTGCAGCACGGCCACCTGTTCTCTCAGTCGCAACTCTGGCCAAAAGTACGGGAATTGCGCTAATCTGTTCAGTTGGACGCCGTCGAATCCATTGACGGTGAACAGAGTGTGGTAGTTGAGCAGATAACGAGTCTCGCCGGCTAGATTGTCGAACGAACCCACAAGTATGTAGTCGAATTGCGCTCGACGCTTGGCGTGATGGTCAAGATGTTCGGACTTGTTGTAGCTGCAAACACGGACTGACCAGTGTACTACAGTTGCTGCTAACTTACATCATCATGGTGGTGATCTTCCAAATCCCCCCCCCCGTAGTATGTCACACCTAGCCGTGTTACCTCTGCAATGCTACCAGTACTTATGTGACTGACTTCATGTACAGTATGTGCATTGCTTGTAGTGGCTCTCTCTGCCCTCGCTATGCACAGATGTGACGAAACTGTTTATGAGTTTGCAAGCAGTGATGTTACAGCCTAGCAACAAGATCTGCTGGCGGGGCATTTTGGAGGCAAATTTGCCAGAGGCGTTCGCACTGACGAGCACTGGCACCTCGGTCGGTTTGCGAAAGCAAGACGAAACAGAACAACATCAGCGCACTCAGTACATCATATCCGTCTTCGTCGTACTGGCGGATGCACCAGCGCCGAGGTGTAAGTTGATGAAGACACCATCAAGCTAATCCAAAAAATTCGAACTGAAAACTTTAACTCACATCCAGGTGGGCTCGAACTCATGTCCGAACCGTGTGATGCCCGACTGAGCATTGAACACATCGATATGCACATGTTGATGTTTCATACGTTGACTAGCCTCGTGTGTGTGCAGATGCCACAGGGCGCGACCTCCTGAAGAAGTACAAACGCGATGTGCACGATCAATATCCGAAGGCAGAGATGAAAATGTTCCACGAAAACCACTTGAGAGTAGCCAATTCCCATTAGATAATCCCGCAGACGTACACCGATGTAACAACAATGTGCAGACAACCACAAAACCAGCCTAACACTGATCGAACGCAACTGTACCAGTCGACATAACCCTCTTTCTGCAAACAGCCGATTGACAGCTGACTGACCTGGATAATTGTAGAAAGCGGCTGATAGGAACAGGACAGTGGCGCAGACGTTGACCAGCAAATGGCACACGACACACAGCGAGAGACAACAACGGAATGCGGACTTGTCACGTGACTGCCATCTACAATCATTGGGGGAGCAAAATCAATATTATCAAAAGTGTCAGGTCACGCGGGTTTCGTTCCCGCGTGTACCCAAATTCGCTGAACCCAGTGTGAAACTCTCATAAACAACTTCAAATATCAGCACGACGATTCTTCAGCACGTGTCCTCGTATCAAAATTTTGCGTCAAAATCGGCGCAGTTCCCACCATGAAACATCAGCCCCGTAAACTCACATACGAGCACACGCAGCGCCGGCAGCGAGATCAAACAGCGGCACAACGTAGATTATGAACCTGCACAAATGAGTAAAAATGTTTTTGTTAATTTGGAAACGACACTCACTGATCCAAAATAACGAAATGGTCTACCACATATCAATATCTGTTATTCCGTTCTGACTGAGCCCATCGCTGGCGTCTGAGACAGGTTTCCAAAATCATCAACCAAAAACCAACCTCAATTCCTTGTGTGGCAGCAGGGAGTAGACACAGACGTAGACCAAAGCGACCAGCATCACACGTCTGATACGCACGTCGAACCACATCGATATCGGAATGAATATGATTGAACACAGCAAAGTGCGGGGCAGTGCCGATGTGAAATACCAGTAGATCGGTTGCGTCTGCAAGCATTGTTGAAAACAAAAGTTGAATCAGAAATGTTTGACTGAATCAATAAATTCAGTTGCCACTTGTTGTGAATTGATACCGCTTAGGTGCGCTTCAGATCTGGCAAAATTGCATGTTCAGCCAAAACAAACTAAGTTCGACTGCCGGATAGCCAATTTAGTAAAACCAATCATTCAATTCGGAGAAAGAATGTCAAACTCACACCCCAATTATGACTCTTGTTCTCGACCACATTGTACCACCAGACCTGCGCCTCCGGCCATAGCCATCGCCGCCAATACCACGAATCGATCGGCACAGTCACGCCTGTGGGTAGTGGACAGTTTCGGTTAAAAAAACCTACAAGTGCTCGTCCCAATTACTCACCGAGTGCAAAAATCAAAGCCACCAGTCCCACGGCTATTGACGGAATGAACGGAACGCGTCTGGTGAACAACAACGGCAAGTAGATGGGCGCATAGAGAAGCAAGAGTTCGGCGCGGAATATGAATGTGGATATTGTGGCCATCACAATTGACAGTGCGTATTGTTCGTGCAGCAGACTCGCGTACGAGTGCACACCTGTGATGTGAGGGAAATGAAATGACATTTTGGAAAACTGGTAGAAACCAAAGTTTCTGTTCCTAGCGAAACGGAGCACAAGACAAAACAACAATCGAGGACTTCCAAGTTGAGGAACCGAAGCATGAGACCGAGATTACCTGTCCTCTGAAATGTTTTGCACTTGGTAAACCTTGTGATCATTTGTGTCAAAAGCTAATAGCATCACATAACAGTTTAACATCAACATCAAGATCACAACACAACCAAGAAATGGTGAAAAGCAATCAAAAACCCACAACTGTCAATAAACAGAATGTTGTGCACTGAAGGTGTCACGATAGAGAAACAAACCAAACCAAAAAAAGCCAGCCAAAAAAACCTGCTCCACAAACTCACACAAAATCAACGCAAACGTATTTGGCAACGGTCGTGACGCGTAGAACACAAAATGGAACTGCGAGCACAGAATCAGGCAGGTGCAACGGGCGGTCACGTGACCAAACACGCGACGGATGGCCGTGAGGAATCGACGCACGGACAGGAACACCAGTGCACCGAGCACGAAGCGCACTGGTGGAATGGAATGGGCGATATTTGGTGGGTGTGTTTGGTTATAATGATGATGACGATTGCGATGTTCAGGACATTCTCAAAGTTATTCGTATTTTTCATTGTCTTCAATTAGATTTGATGAAGTGTGGCACAAGTCTGTGGCCGAGTGGAAACATTTTTCTGCTTCAGCAAAAAACTGTGACAGCGCGTAGAATCAGTAACTGCCCATGGATCCCAATAAAGCACGCACCAGGTTGGCAATAACGTAACAGCAGTGAGTTTTGCCCGTTTCGGCCTGTTTTCACAGACGGGCGAGGTGCCTGGCAAGATTCTCAACAAAGAAACCTGTCAAAGTAGGCAAGCTTTACCAGTCTGAGAAGGCCGTCCCCAACAACAAAAACAAAACAATGCGTGGACGCACCGACAAGCAAACACAGCCATTTCGGTGTGTGCAACGCGTTGAGCATCAATTGTGCTGGTTTGCTCAACGCAGCGACCACGATTGGACCAATGAATGTGCGAGGCACAACACCCGGGAACGATAAGTGGTCGTACTGGAATGGAACAGCTTGGAGGACTAATGGAATATGACAACGTTGGTTCCAAACTGGAAACCCTGGTGAAATGATGCCGAAAAGTATTTCGATCCGCAAAAGAAAACTCGAATAATCAATGTGGCCAAGCAAAGCGCTGCAACAGCTTCGAAACATCACCAACAACAAAATATCAATTTTCATGGCGGCGTTTCATTTTGAGCCAGATTCCAAAAAAAATAGCTCAACTTCAGCGCAACCTGCGACACGTTGAGTCCGTGATACAACAAATCGTGCATGGCCTGCGTGTTGAAACTCTCCTCGACTTTTGTGAACGGACAGAGCAACAGATGACAGACCACAACGAACAGGAACAACCAGTCGATTGGGGGCGAGCGCATTTTGAATGTTATTATTGAGAGATTGTGGTTGGATCGGCTGGCTGACACATTCGTCGTTGTCGCCGCTGCAAGATGAAAAATGTTTCGTACGCACCGAATAAGAAAAGCAATTGCTGTCAGCGATAATTCGTATACACCCCCGTTGTAAATCATACAATTGCAAAAGAAAACATGAAAAATAATAAAGTGATTGATGATACAATGAAACCAAAACTTTAGTTTAGGCTCAACAGGAATGACACGCAGGCTCAACACTGATCCACCTATCAACTTACAGTAAGCCACCGCACAAGCGGCGCAACGACACACGTTCAGAACAGCAACTAAACTTCACGTACATATTATTCACAATCTTCCATGTTTATCCAGTTTTTGTAAATTTGCGATGCACAATCTACTCAAAATAGTGAGAAACGCATTATTTTTGAGCAATGGTATCGATGAGCAGCCTCAAGTGTTGGCTCTCGGCACGAAGTCTGTCCAATTTCGCTTCCAAAGTGTGCAGTTTTTGTCTTCTCTTTTCGAGAAAACTTTCACTTTTTGTGCCTTCGATCGGCGATGATAAACTGCGAATCATGTCCTCGTACTTTTGCGATTTTGAGATTCGATTTGTCAATTTGTCTCGCAGGTGCTTAACCGCCGCGTACTGGCCTTCGGACTGAAAACATCGACATCATAAATTTAAAAAAAACAGAAAAGGGAAAAAATAGAAAATTTCCCAACTCACCGGCAGTGTGACCCACAGCTTCGATCCATCTGCCAGTGCGACAGGGACGTTGCCTGAATTGGCAGGTTCAAAAGTGGAACGTTCAAATCTATCCACGTCCATATTTGCAATCGTCGGCAGCATTGACGAACATATTTGAATTGCCGCTCTCAAATCACGATCATCGCTGGCTAACGTGCCTGAAATGAAACATCATGCGAGGTTTTACAAAGCACAGGCTGGCTCAGTAGCGGGCTCATTCGAATAATGACCGACCTTTCAAGTGGATAGTTCGTTTCACTCCGAATTGTGCGCGTATCGAGCGAACATTTGCAGCCAATCGCAATGTACGACCCACTTGACCACATAATGTTTCATCAGCGAACGAGGACTGTGAGAAGAGCGAAAACTACGACCCGCTTATTTCCCTTGCAAAATCAGGCATCAACCAACCAGATCAATCATGGCTGAATCCAACACTGACGCTTCACGCTGCCCTGTTATCTGCGTGTACCAATACTCGGCCAAATGCGGCATGATTGGACATAATAGCTGCAGATACGAACACACGACGGTGTACAGCACCGGGGAGATGGCCGATAATCGGGAATGGTCCCGGTCCCACAGCGCTGACTTGGTGATTTCCTGAAGCAAAAATAATTATAGTGCGAAACTGCTGTAAAAACAGTCCAAAAAAGGCATGTTTGCGTGGATGGCGCTTGAACTGACACGGCCGCCATCATACCGTTTGTCCGTCCTGATGTGATTCTCAACACAGCACAAGCAACGATTATTTATTTATTAGAGTTTATAAAAAGAATAAAAAGGCAGCATTGCAATCATAGTTTTTTTTCACTTTTTTAATAAATTTGGTTTTTAATTTTTTATTTTAGTGGAAGTAAAAAAAAAAAAAGGGGGGGCTTTTCTTAAAATCACGAAGATGGTAATTGCAATGAAAGTGACACAGCGGACTTCATGATTCCTTGAAAACATTTCTGAGCTTCTGTTTACCACAAGGACCAAAGGACGTTTACCAAAAGCACATGCAATACTGCTCGTCATGCAGAAAAGTACTCGCTGGCTGGGAGCAACAATCAAAGCTGATCTTTCAACCCAGGATACAACAACAAAACACCACCGCCAAAAAATCTCACCAAATACACATCACACAGTTGTTGGGTCCAAAATTCATGCAATGACGCCGTGATCTTGGCAAAATCGAGATTCTCGAACGCCTGTGCGACTTTGGAGTGCAGCGCTGCAAGGCACGCGAGGATCCAACGGTCGGATACGGTTAGGTTGTGCTCTGTGGCGTTTTCTGAAAGGCAAACGCGCAAATGTTGTGACCAAAAAACCCGTCTGCGCACAAAATGGTGCACTCACCAAGTAAGCGAGGGTCAGCAACGTGCCATATTTTGTCACAGTAGCCAATGGCCTGCCAAATCTTGTTGCCAAATCGCTTTGCCGTGCGCATGTGTTCAATGTCAAGATTGATGTGCGAATCCTAACGACGACTTTCTCTTCGTTAAAATTTGGTGTATATTATCTACGCAAACCTCACCTGCACATTGTGCCGGAGTATGCCAAATCGAAGTGCATCCACTCCACATGCCTCGATGCCCGATGGATAGTCGGAACGAAGATGTTGGAGTGATTCGGCTGGAAAATAGAGCGCATTATGCTCGCGCTCAGCAAGAATTGATCGAACACGTTGATGAAAGTGATACGCACAAAACAAGCGTGCCGCTCACGGCAATTTTTTACATTGTTGAAATGAATTCGGCTTTTCAAAACTTTTCTGAAATCCGTTTTCAAGATCTTTTCAAATCCACTCAACATCCATGAATGACTGACTTCCGACTGAAAAAACTCCACGAATAGTATGGATGAACGAAAACATTTTCGGCTCAGCAGCGCAAACGAAAGTTACTGAGCTTCTCTTTCTACAACAAACATCAGCTGATAGATTTTGAAAAAATAAACGCATCACATCTTCAAAAAACAACCTTAACTATGATCACCAACCTTTCTCCCTGTTCCCCAACCCGTTGGCGGTGTGTACCCTTTGCATCATATCATCCAATGCAATGCCGTCAATGATGTCCAACGGATCGATAACGTTCCCTTTGGATTTCGACATTTTCTTCCCCCGACTGTCCACAATAAGACCGTGAAACATCACGCGATTGAAGGGAAGACTGTTGTTGGGGCTGAGTCTGCAAGCCAGATAGTGTCAATCAGCGAGTGAGAACTCGTTTGTGTGTCCTGTATTTTGCACAATCACTTGATGCCAGTGGTGTCGTTGGGGGGGGGGGGGTTACCCCCTGGTATGGGGTATGGGAAATCGGCCGGGGGTATGGGGTATGGGAAATTTTTCACTTTTGGAACAAGCACCCCTAAGAAAGGACTTTTTGACGCCGAGAAGTACCAAAATTGGCCATTTTTTGTCCAAAATCGCTTACTACCGCAAGAAAGCTCTGTTTTAAGCACTTTTTAGACCAATTTTGGCACTTTTAGAAGATTTTTGGGGTCATTTTTTTCAAAACCCCCACCCTCGGGTATGGAGTTTTTGGAAACCCCCCTGGTATGGGAAATTTTTGATTTTTGGGGGTATGTATGGGAAATTTCCCGAAAATTGGGCTGGGTATGGGAAAATTTCGATTTCTCAACGACACCACTGCTTGATGCCCAGCCAAGAAGATGGTTCAGGCTTTGCAGCCATCATCAGAGCGTGCCGCAAGCAAACATCCAATCTTCGCACAACATTGCGCAACACCTAAAACTAACTTCAAAGCCAACATGACCATTCTGGTGACCCACAATCCCAAAATGTCATGTCCGGTCTCCATTAATGATAACGGGTGTGGGTCAGCATTCGTGTGGAAATTGTCCGGCCAACCAGCGATGACAAGCGGCACCTGAATGATAAATAAATGAGGAAGTTGATCACAAAAAGGTAGTTGTGCGAAAACAAATTTCACAGCGAACATAAAACAATCGAACAAAACAAAAAGGCAACCGCTGTCTTATATGTTTGATCGTTTTCCATCAATTTATCAATTAATTGTTGATCAATTTTTTGACTGTCGGTTTATGACGACGAATTCCAGTAAATTACGTTTTCCTTTATGCATTAAGCAAAACATTTTCTTACCAAACCCATTCCATTCTTTGATTATGGATGGTTGAGAACCAACCCAAAGTATTACCAGATTATCTTTCCAGAAAACGCACATTTTCGTCTCCCAAAAAACAATCGAAACGCACCAACGCAGACGAGAACCAGGTATCGAGCACGTCAGTATCCTGACTTATCGATTGAATTGTTCCAACAAATTGCTCCCGCACGTGCGCTTCATTCAGCCCGGTCACCCACCGAGAATTGCTAAAACCAGCCAATGACTGGCGGAATTCGTTTGCACATGTAAGTGGTCAAGTTACTGTGAACCGTCAACTGCATTCTCTGTTCAACACATCAGCTGGTCAGTTATCGTTCGGCTGCTTATGTTTCACAGACAAATGACTTCATCAATAACCGGATGTCAATATTGCGTCACTGTGACTGTGAGTCGTATTCTGACGGTCCCCAACACATACATAAAAAACACCTAAGCTAACACAACTAACTTTACGTGCCAAGCGGGCACTCGGAGTCCCCAATAAATCTGTCGACTCAGACACCAGTCTGTCGTGTTCTCACACCATTGCGACCAATGTTTGCGGTAATAATCGGGTACAAGGCGCAACGCACCACTTTCGACAGCCGCCGTGGTGGACGACAGTAGCTCGGTGCAGCGTAGGAACCACTGGGACTGCAAGACGGTGCGTTTGTGAATACAATCATGGAATGACAAGCAATATGATGTTAGTCAGGTAAACAGCATCAAAACCGGGAAGACAACGAAATGTTCCATTCAGTGCACAAGAACAGCTTACGCCTACATTTAGGTATTGGTCGGACACTTATAAGAATGGTCAAATTTTCCTAATCGTAAAGAGGGAAAGAACAGGGGAATAACGTGCGTTGCCCGATCGCACAAAAGCATTATAAAAAAAATTTTCAAACCCGCACCAACGTGGTGCTCTAGATTTTTTTACGTAAAAATTTTTTAAAATCACAAATGCACATTTTAAAGGGGCAACTCATTCTAAAATCCCTTTTATATTTCAGCTTAGCTAAGACCACCCGACAAAACCAACCAAATAAACCAACCGTCGGAACACCAAAAAACGAATATTGACACAAAAAAAATAGCCATTTATATTAAATACAGATACTCGGCATACATAAACAAAAAAGTAGTTTTTAAAACAAAAACAAAATTTTGTTGTTGTATAACACCTGCGACACAACACCGTAATAATAAAAGACGATTTTCTAATTTTCATCCAATAAGTTACTAATATAATAATCTTACCAATACTTTTTTCTATTCTCGTACTCTCTCTATTTATTTGTATATTATTTTATTTTCTATCTATATATACAGTATAACATAAACTCTTTAAAAGATATTCTACAAAGTACTCCCTATAAAACGTATTATTATAGTATTCTTATTAATTCTTTTCTATTTACACAATACTCAACAGTGGTGTGAACAACAAATAAAACCGACCAACTAAAAACAAGCATGAACCTTCAGCATCGTTTCCAGCACGTCTCCAGTACGTGAGCATACTGGCAGCGACATGGCGTGCGGCCTGCGCGAATCAAGCAGACCCAGTGACTGCAACTTGGATAAAACGGCAGCGCTTGCCTGGAAATGCAAATTCAAATCGTTGAAATGAAATACCAAAATCAAAAACAATGGATCACAGATCGGCCCTGACCTGATTATTCATCCAAGACTTCCGCTCAACACTGGGATCAGCCAATGTCGAAAAAGGACCGCTTAAATGAACACAACCCCGACAGAATAAGTCCGTTTGTAAACGACCACGGGATGAGCCAATAACAAAATTACTCGTAATTTTCGAGAAAAAAAATCAAACTCAAATCAGAACACACGCTCACCTCGACGCGATCCATGCCAGCGAATTCCGGGTAATCATCCGTTATCCTGCCATCGCCAGTGAAACATTCAACATCAAAGGGCAGATTGTGCCGTTGTCCGATAGCCCAGTCGGTTGCGTCGTGTGCCGGAGTCACCTGAGTGAATGAGCGGGACAGCATTCATTGACGAGAATAAGTTTTACTGTTGAATTTGGATTGTTTTTAGTTGGTCGGTTTTATTTGTTGTTCACACCACTGTTGAGTATTGGTCGCACAATGACCATATAAGAATTCATCAAATGAATCCTGATTTTCACGTTCAGTCACTCTTAAAGGGGCGGACTCATTGCTAAAAGTGCTCTTTTTATGATTTCAGCTTGTAGCTGGGATATGTGCGATCAGAATGACATCAAAATTACATTAATCGGATGAATATCGACCGAGATTGAAGCGATTGAATCGGTCCAACCAGGAACAAAAATAATTTTGGACCAGCTGCATTGTTATTGCAAATCAGGGGAACCTCGTACTCTGGCCATGAAACATTCAGAAAAATAGTCGTTTTTATATGATCACTGCGTGACGTGGCTGTCAGCTGGCTGACCTCAAGTACACCAAGAAATGTGTCTTTGTTTTCATATAGAAACGACTGTTTTTCTGAATGTTTCATGGCCAGAGTACGAGGTTCCCCTGATTTGCAATAAAAATGCAGCTGGTCCAAAATTATTTTTGTTCCTAGTCGACCCGATTCAATCGCTTCGATCTCGGCCGATTCCGAACCGATCGGCTTAATCTTGGTGGCTTTGTGATGGCGCGGGTCTCAGCTACACGCTGAAACTATAAACAGGGCACTTTTAGCAATGAGTCGCCCCCTTTAACAACTGTGCCATTTGTGATTCTCACAAAACATTTTCACCTGAAAATAATCCAGCAGAGCACCCACGTTGCTGCGGGTCTGAAACATTCTCTTTACTACATGCTTTCTGTGCGATCGGGCAACGCAACGTCACTGCCCCGTTACTTTCCCTCTTTACGATTCAGGAAAAAAATTTGACCAATTCTTATAAAGTGTCCGACCAATACCTAAATGTAGGCGTAAGCTGTTCTTGTGCACTGAATGGAACATTTCGTTGTCTTCCATGTTTTGATGCTGTTTACCTGACTAACATTATATTGCTTGTCATTCCATGATTGTATTCACAAACGCACCGTCTTGCAGTCCCAGTGGTTCCTACGCTGCACCGAGCTACTGTCGTCCACCACGGCGGCTGTCGAAAGTGGTGCGTTGCGACTTGTACCCGATTATTACCGCAAACATTGGTCGCAATGGTGTGAGAACACGACAGACTGGTGTCTGAGTCGACAGATTTATTGGGGACTCCGAGTGCCCGCTTGGCACGTAAAGTTAGTTGTGTTAGCTTAGGTGTTTTTTTATGTATGTGTTGGGGACCGTCAGAATACGACTCACAGTCACAGTGACGCAATATTGACATCCGGTTATTGATTAAGTCATTTGTCTGTGAAACATAAGCAGCCGAACGATAACTGACCAGCTGATGTGTTGAACAGAGAATGCAGTTGACGGTTCACAGTAACTTGACCACTTACATGTGCAAACGACTTCCGCCAGTCATTGGCTGGTTTTAGCAATTCTCGGTGGGTGACCGGGCTGAATGAAGCGCACGTGCGGGAGCAATTTGTTGGAACAATTCAATCGATAAGTCAGGATACTGACGTGCTCGATACCTGGTTCTCATCTGCGTTGGTGCGTTTCGATTGTTTTTTTTTTGGAGACGAAAATGTGCGTTTTCTGGAAAGATAATCTGGTAATACTTTGGGCTGGTTCTCAACCATTCATAATCAAAGAATGGAATGGATGGGGCAAGAAAATGTTTTGCGTAATGCATAAAGGAAAACGTAATTTACTGGAATTCGCTGGCATGAATTCGTCGTCATAAACCGACAGTCAAAAAATTGATCAACAATTAATTGATAAATTGATGGAAAACGATCAAACATATAAGACAGCGGTTGCCTTTTTGTTTTGTTCGATTGTTTTATGTTCGCTGTGAAATTTGTTTTCGCACAACTACCTTTTTGTGATCAACTTCCTCATTTATTTATCATTCAGGTGCCGCTTGTCATCGCTGGTTGGCCGGACAATTTCCACACGAATGCTGACCCACACCCGTTATCATTAATGGAGACCGGACATGACATTTTGGGATTGTGGGTCACCAGAATGGTCATGTTGGCTTTGAAGTTAGTTTTAGGTGTTGCGCAATGTTGTGCGAAGATTGGATGTTTGCTTGCGGCACGCTCTGATGATGGCTGCAAAGCCTGAACCATCTTCTTGGCTGGGCATCAAGCAGTGGTGTCGTTGAGAAATCGAAATTTTCCCATACCCAGCCCAATTTTCGGGAAATTTCCCATACATACCCCCAAAAATCAAAAATTTCCCATACCAGGGGGGTTTCCAAAAACTCCATACCCGAGGGTGGGGGTTTTGAAAAAAATGACCCCAAAAATCTTCTAAAAGTGCCAAAATTGGTCTAAAAAGTGCTTAAAACAGAGCTTTCTTGCGGTAGTAAGCGATTTTTGACATTTTTGGACAAAAAATGGCCAATTTTGGTACTTCTCGGGGTCAAAAAGTCCTTTCTTAGGGGTGCTTGTTCCAAAAGTGAAAAATTTCCCATACCCCATACCCCCGGCCGATTTCCCATACCCCATACCAGGGGGGTAACCCCCCTCCCCCAACGACACCACTGGCATCAAGTGATTGTGCAAAATACAGGACACACAAACGAGTTCTCACTCGCTGATTGACACTATCTGGCTTGCAGACTCAGCCCCAACAACAGTCTTCCCTTCAATCGCGTGATGTTTCACGGTCTTATTGTGGACAGTCGGGGGAAGAAAATGTCGAAATCCAAAGGGAACGTTATCGATCCGTTGGACATCATTGACGGCATTGCATTGGATGATATGATGCAAAGGGTACACACCGCCAACGGGTTGGGGAACAGGGAGAAAGGTTGGTGATCATAGTTAAGGTTGTTTTTTGAAGATGTGATGCGTTTATTTTTTCAAAATCTATCAGCTGATGTTTGTTGTAGAAAAAGAAGCTCAGTAACTTTCGTTTGCGCTGCTGAGCCGAAAATGTTTTCGTTCATCCATACTATTCGTGGAGTTTTTTCAGTCGGAAGTCAGTCATTCATGGATGTTGAGTGGATTTGAAAAGATCTTGAAAACGGATTTCAGAAAAGTTTTGAAAAGCCGAATTCATTTCAACAATGTAAAAAATTGCCGTGAGCGGCTCGCTTATTTTGTGCGTATCACTTTCATCAACGTGTTCGATCAATTCTTGCTGAGCGCGAGCATAATGCGCTCCATTTTCCAGCCGAATCACTCCAACATCTTCGTTCCGACTATCCATCGGGCATCGAGGCATGTGGAGTGGATGCACTTCGATTTGGCATACTCCGGCACAATGTGCAGGTGAGGTTTGCGTAGATAATATGCACCAAATTTTATCGAAGAGAAAGTCGTCGTTAGGATTCGCACATCAATCTTGACATCGAACACATGCGCACGGCGAAGCGATTTGGCAACAAGATTTGGCAGGCCATTGGCTACTGTGACAAAATATGGCACGTTGCTGACCCTCGCTTACTTGGTGAGTGCACCATTTTGTGCGCAGACGGGTTTTTTGGTCACAACATTTGCGCGTTTGCCTTTCAGAAAACGCCACAGAGCACAACCTACCCGTATCCGACCGTTGGATCCTCGCGTGCCTTGCAGCGCTGCACTCCAAAGTCGCACAGGCGTTCGAGAATCTCGATTTTGCCAAGATCACGGCGTCATTGCATGAATTTTGGACCCAACAACTGTGTGATGTGTATTTGGTGAGATTTTTTGGCGGTGGTGTTTTGTTGTTGTATCCTGGTTGAAAGATCAGCTTTGATTGTTGCTCCCAGCCAGCGAGTACTTTTCTGCATGACGAGCAGTATTGCATGTGCTTTTGGTAAACGTCCTTTGGTCCTTGTGGTAAACAGAAGCTCAGAAATGTTTTCAAGGAATCATGAAGTCCGCTGTGTCAGTTTCATTGCAAT
>JASAMV010002811.1:0-44796 GCA_030248065.1 Rhynchonema sp. JSB1_4
GGTCAGAGTTTTTGGCACGTGGACCCGTTTAGGTAACACTCAGGCTGAATTTTAGCATCAGGGGATGCGCCTCGTTTGCCTGTGTTCTTCACCAAAGTATTAACGTCAACTGTCGACCCCGGCCATCACTGGACATGATTTACCGCCAACCCGCACCACTTTTTGCGCATTAACGGATAATGTGGTCTACTGATGTTTCAAAGTGTCGATCTGGAAATCAAAAATAACACGGGTCTCAAGACCGACGCGGTGATCACAACGGTACCGAAATTATGAAGAATTGACCTTTGTGTCAGCTGACACATGCGAAAATGCCTAACCCGCAACCCGCACCGGCATGCATTGTGAAGCCGGCCTAACCTTTGTCCTTACCGATGCAGAAATTCGTCATTCGAATCGCCCCGATTGTTGGAGTTGTGCCACGATGATCTATACGGCAAGCACATTCATAAAGGAGCATGAAGTTGACGTGTCGATAAGCGCAATACAGGTTAACTACCGTATTTTTCGAGGTGCACTTATAACAAGTTGTACACTCTTGATAAACATTATTTGAGTTATCATGAAGTGATTTGCTGTTCGGTTCTGTTTCACAACCTTACATTTTACAACTGGCTACACCAAACTTTCAACTTGTCAGGTATCAACCGCACTAAAACAGCTCCAAATGCGCGTGTCTGTGGTGGGCGAGCACATCGGTGCGTTCTGGGAACTCAAACAAGAATTGACGCATTTGAATAATATCGATCGACAGGCGAACTATCCGCGAACCGTGCCTGCGGATTCGTCCATGGGCGTTGCTCGCATCGGATGCGACGTTCAGGTTGGAAAACCCTTTGCTGATAAAATAAACAAAATAATGACGCTTGAATGAAATACAGCCTTTTCATACTTATGTGATTTGTTTCTCCATGAAAATTTCACATCCTGATGGCCATTGAGCGAATCGATAATTGTGGCCGATTTATCGCCTACAGACCGAAACGCATCCACTACAGTGTAGGATTTCATGTTCATTACAATTTCAGCGTTACTCTCACGACACAATTCGAATTCGGTTCGTCTGTCAAAACAGCCCAATGATTGTGAAGGGTTGCGACATATACATACAACTGCGTGAGTGAGATGTATAGATGAAAATACGTTTCTCTCATTGATGGGGTGAATTTTCAAAACGGTGTAAAGGTCGGTTGGGCGTAAACATTCGTGTAAAGCTCTATCGGTGCACGTCGGTGGACATGAAACATTGGATGTTTTTTAACGGGGAATGTTTTAATTTTAGAGCAAGGTCTATCATACTGAGCGATCCACCGAGTTTTGGACGCAACTGACCTTTGCAATGTTTTAAAAATATCACCCAATGTTCTGCTCTCTTCTTTGATACGTATACCTATTTGGTGATAAATAAACATGAAAAGTTCGGGATTGAAATTCCAGGCAGTAATTAGAGCAGCTATCAGATATTGTAACACTAATCCATTTTTTTATTGTTTCATTCTGAATTGGAGTGCCCTGGTGTTGTTTACACTTTTGAAGTGGCTTGTTTTATCCGATGTTACTTGTTCGGATTACACTTTTGAAGCGACTTGTTTTATTCGATGTTACTTGTTCGGAGTGTTACTGCGTTTTCTGGGTACTGGTTGACTGATACGTTCTGCGTTTTGTACGTACTGGTTGACTGATACGTTCCATATGCATTTTTTTGCATACAATCAGTTTATTTTTGAAAAACATATCATCTTTTTTCTTCCGAAACCAACAAAACAATAACAATGATCTCAATCAAAATAATCATTTCATTTTGTCACCGAGATAGATGATGAATATCAAAAAAAGAGATTCGATATGCGAAAACTTGGAAACGAAAGAACAAAACCAAAATTTTTTTTAAGCTCGTATAATGTATCGCAAACTATTTTTAATGGAAAAATGACATTTCAAAAAGACACCAGAAGAAAAGCGACAAAACAAATTCCGCGATTTAACTAATCAAACACTGTGCAATTTGTTGATTTTTGCCTTCAGTTCCTGAATTTTGATTTGATCACCAACCGTATTGAAAATGGCGACCAGGGTTTCCTCGTCAATTTCTTGTTTTGTCATTTCTGCCTTACCTGTAGTAAATGAACAGTTTTCTATGAACAGACGCCATGTTTCAGTTCATTTAAATTGCTAGTACGGTGCGATATAATTTCTTTCTCAAAAAAACCACTTTAGAGGTATGTCTGACCTCATGGATGGGGGGGAGGGGGATACCACCCCCCCCCCCCACCCAATGTGTTCACTTTGGTGATGACGAGTATTAAATTCGAAATCTGATTGACCAAAATATTACCGCGTGCAGCGACCAAAGTCATTCGGCCAGCACCCGACGTGTGATTCAGCATCGACGACAGCTTTGCCTGAGCACCGCCGGTTAGTGCCTCACAAAATTGTGGAAACATTTTCGAGGTGTCCATCATTCGCTTTTCGACGATGCGTTGCACCAACTCAGGGAACGATTCATTTGGTTGCCACACCAAATTTCGTTTCGGTTTGAACGAGCCTGTGATTGCAAGGTTTTTTTTGACACATCTTTCAACTGAAATCAAACATACATATTTTATGCATCGTTTTTTATCCCCTAACCATGTTCTGTGTTCAATTTCTCAGGTGTTTTGTCCTTATCAACAACGATGTGCGGATCCTCCTTCGTTTCATTCATCCCGTCATCCGTCGAAATCTCCTGGTCGCAATAATCCGACGATTCACTCGAAACGATAACGCGTCGATGCTTCTTTGCTTTCTTCGGTTTTTTCAGCTTCCCTGTGTGAATAAGCAATTTCAATATATGAATTCTTTGAAAACAGAATTGCCTCATATTATGTGACAATCAAAATTCCTAACTTTTGACACATTTTGCATATTTTTTGCGTGCTGGTTTCGGTGCGGATGGCCCTGGTTGATCCGATTCAGCCGTCGACACGACAAAATTGTCCTCGTTGTCCTCTGATAACAAATAAAATTTATCTTAAAACTTGAGCCATGATAAGATTTACCGAAGAATGGTAAGTGTTTCTTATTTTCCGCAACACCAGTGTAGTTCGTGTTGGGGTGGAAAGAATGATAGCCGCAGCTTCCTTAAGATTTCCTCTTTTGTAAGGCCGGTTTGACAATGCATGCGGGTGCGAGTTGTTGGATCAGGCATTTTGGAATGTGTCACCTGACACAAAGGTCAATTCTTCATAATTTTGGTACCGTTGTGATCAGCGCGTCGGTCTTGACACCCGTGTTATTTTTGATTTCCACACCGACACTTTGAAAAATCACTAGACCACATTTTCCGCTAACCCGGAAAAAACGGTGCGGATTGGCGGTGAATCATGTCCAGTGATGGCTGGGGTCGACAGTTGACGCTCATACTTTGGTGAAAAACGCAGGCAAATGGGGCGCATCCCCTGATGCAAAAATTCAACGTGAGTATGTTACCTTAACGGGTCCACGTGCCGAAAACCCTGATCCACAACCCGAACCCGCATGCATTGTCAAACCGGCCTAACGTACACTAATTGGCACGACCAGGATACAAGGGTATAATTCAAATACAATAAAAAGTAACTCAACCAGAATTTATATTGGAATCGATGCTTGATTCCATGTCGTCAGTGCTGCTCGATGAAACATCGGACGATGAAGCATTCGATTTCTTTGATGTTTTCTTGCGTGGTCGCACTTCCTTCGCCTGCGTATTGAAAATTCACAAAATTGAAACATGTCTAACATGGCTTATATGTGTCAGTAAAGATTGAATCAGATTGATACCTGTGTGTTGAAAAAACTGTATGCCTCGGCTTTTCGTCGACGCAAATCGGCCTGTATTTCGATTTTGCTCCTTTTTTTGGCGGTTCAACCTTGCGATTGAATAGATGGCGTTTCTGTGCTTTGACCGGCGTGGTACTGGCCGACGTAATGCGACCTGAAGAAGAACAAATATTTGATGGCGAGCAATATCATAGTAACAATTCGACACTTCAGTTCACAACAGTGTTCGAGCATGACATTAACCTATCCACAACGGGTTCTTTATTTGAAACAGTTCTTCGAAATTTGTCATTTAAAAAGTAACAACAAACTGAGAGATGGGTAACCGATTTGATAACTTGAACTTGCTTAACCTGACATAAATAACTACTAACTTACTTTCAACCAATCGTTTGATGGCCGCGACATCGTCATCGGTGTCGTACGTCAACTGAGTTTCTTCGGGCAACTCGGGTTTTCCTTCATCCACACTGCCACCTTCAAAAAGCAAACTACTGTGCACACACAGAACAAAAGACATTGGCCCCTTATTCTTGATTATAAAACATACTATAATCTTGTCGAAAAACAATACTAACCGGATTTCATTTCAGTACTTTTTTCGCCGTCTCCGCCTTCATTTTTTTCCTTTGGTTTGTTGTCCGAGCCGATGAACAACACCTCTGAGAATAAAAAGTGCATTTTTTGTACTGACAAAAACGTAATATTCATTAAACAACTTGACCTATTGAAGGTCGAAAATGATTTTGATCCTATTAGCCAACCTTTCTTGCAGTTTTCGTCGCTTTCCATATCTTCATCAGCAGCTATCCAACCCACCTGCACAGACTCGGCAGTATGGTCCTTGATGAAAATCGAACCTTAATAACGTGGTTAACTTATATTTTTCTCATTCACACTACGGTTAGAGGTCGCGGAGGGGGGGGGTGGTACCCGACACCCGACAGCCGACATCGGACATCTGGAAATACCCGACACCCGACAGCCGACATCGGACATCTGGAAATACCCGACACCCGACACCCGACATCTGAGAAAAAAAGCCGACACCCGACAGTTGCAAAAAAACCCGACATCCGACATGTAGTTTTTGAAAAAAAACCGACACCCGACACCTGTCTTTCCACCAAAACAGGCAATTTGAACGGTAAGTGTCGAGTGTCGGCTATCGGGTGTCGGGTGCGAAAAAACCCGACACCCGACATCTGGGGGTACCCGACACCCGACACGCGACACCTACACCTTTTTGGCATCCGACACCGGACAGCCGATACCCAACATCTCTCTAACCCTAATTCACACCCCATAAAATTTACATTTAACGACCAACCGAGGTCCCCGACACCCGACACCGGACACCTACACCTTTTTGGCACCCGACACCGGACAGCCGATACCCAACATCTTCCTAACCCTAATTCACACCCCATAAAATTTACATTTAACGACCAACCGAGGTCGCTGTAGTGTCGTTCGGATTTTTTTCCACTTTTGAGACCATACGGGGCTCGCAGTGCCGGTGTGGAATACGCATAGTCTGATATTTCTCTCCCGAACGAATCAACGATCTTTCGATAAGAGCGCCTTAAATGTGCTTCGACTTGATCGATCACACGTCGGTGAAACTGTCCGACCATCATCAATGTCCGTGATGCAGACGACATGGTTTCGTTTTCGTTTGTCGTTGGTGATTTACTGAATAATACGGTCGATAAAGGCGAAGTCTGAAGTTAAAACAATTTTTGAGTCCTAGTTTAAATCCGAGTGAATCCGAAAAATAGGGGTGTAAGCATCTACCAAAATGATCAGACACTTTTCTGTATAATTTCAATTGCTCTTACTACATTTTTTTACATAAACGGCGCAAGTGATGTGCTGCAGAAATGTACACTTTTCTATACCCACCCCAATTTTACTAACATTTTGTATACATACCCTAACAATGAAAAATTTCACACACCACATGAATGGGAATTCTAAAAAGGTGCTTCAAACAAAGTGTTATAATCATTGTAAATGGCTTTCGATATTTTCGATGAAAAATAGCCAATTTTACTGTTGCTGGAGGTGGAATAGTCATATCCTAGACTTCTTTATTCCAAACGTAAAAAATTTTCCAAGTTTGTTATCCAGAACCGATTTCTCATACCCCATACGAGGGGGGCATTTCTCCTTCCCCCCCTTCATCCCCCCCCCGCTGGCCACAGCACTGATCCTCTGATGATTTTTTATGTAAAATACAATACAGTTATTGCTTGTTCCATCATTAATATGAAGATTAACATTAATAAAGAAGGTTATTCGCGTGATCGTTTAAAAATAAATAAAACTCTCACAGATCGAGATTTCACATTTGTTTATTTAGAAGAAACCAGACGAACTAGATGTTCTGCGTTTCACAGCGTTCTCCAATCATAATTAAGAAGTGTGTCGAACCCGGAAAAACTGAGTCGAAATCATTATTCACTTATCAACAAACCACCACATTTCCAAAGTTACACCAGATCCTAAAGGCTTCTCCCCCATTTTTTACCAAAAAAACAAATATTCTCGTGCTTCAATCTTTTTTTTCAGATAAACAACTCTATTCTGATCTACAGAGCGTCTCAGCAAGCCTAAAAAACCCTTATGGGACCTAACGAATATTCATTTGACCTTAGTTCACAGCGTTGTATCCAAAAAGTCAACTTTTTTGAAACGGTTGCATGACATTTTCAAATGTTTCAAACTACTAAACCACATATTAAAAAACCACTGGAATTCGTTCTAATTAAATTCTTCCGAACGGGGAGCACGATAGCTGTCTGGGTGTGTGGGGCGGTGCGGGTAAGAACCAAGGTACCCCACCAATTGAAAGAGAAAATACCGTAACCCACGCACTTCTCCCGAAATCTCCGCACTTCTCCCGTTAAGGTGGCGACACACTTCTCCCGACTTCTGCGCACTTCTCCCGTTAAGGCAGCGACACACTTCTCCCGAATTCTCCCCACTTCTCCCGACTTCTCCCGACTTCCGCACACTTCTCCCGTTAATTTTTGCAGATTATTTTTTCCAATACATTTTTGCTGATTTTATTTAATGAGAAGAATTAATAGCTCAAACAGCTCAAAAATCAATTGGAATTGCTTGCGAACGCTCACGATCGATGCGTGCTCGCCTGCGAATTCATTCTCAAACGTCACATTACGCTTAATCAACAGCATACAATGGAATTTTGGTGTCAAATTGACACCTATGTGCATTATCAAGAAACAGGACCAGCCAATTAAAATACGGCATTTTATTTCAACTTTACAATTTCTAAATAAAAGCGAATAACATTAATAACAATAAAAAAATAAAACAATGCAGAACAATGGATCAAAGTACAACTTTTAGGTGAGTTTCACATTTTTTCACATTTTCCAATTTTCGCCATTTGATCCCTCCACTTGTTGACCTTAATGAAATTTAATACTAAAAAAAATATGACGTCACTTCCCTACTTCTCCGCTTCTCCCGTTAGCCTGGCCCACTTTTTCAAAATTTTCGCCGAAAATCGCCTAAAAATAGGTATTATGGGTGGGTTTGCGGGAAAATAAGGTCGAAAAACACCGATTTTTTCCTTAAAAAGGTATAAAATTGCTTGTGAGAGGTATGATTTGGAGTTGTGAGAGGTAAGTACTCAACCCCCCCCCCAACCCCCCCTCGGGTTTTGTGGTAGGTAAGTACTGAGAGGGGGGTAACCCCCCAACCCCCCCTCAGCCACTACTATGACCTTGGGGGGTTTGGGGGGTTAGGTTTTTGGGTGAAAATTTTTAATGTGTTTATTATGTGTGGAATCGTGTGAAAACGTAGTATTAGCGCGCGAATTTTGGGTAATTTGAGCTAAAAAACACTGATTTTACACTAATTTTGGCCATTTTGGTCAAAAATTGGCACTTTTGGGGCAAAATCGGGCGGATACCTACTGTACCGGGGTGAAAATCGGGGGGGGGGGAATACCTACTGTGCCATGCCAAACATCGGGGGGATACCTACTGTACCAGGCGAGGGGGGATACCTACTGTACTGGGGGGGCTACCCCCCAAACCCCCCCCCCCACCTCCAACACTGGGGGTAACCACGGAATCATTCTTTCCATCGCGTGACACCGGCCGCCCAACCCGAGGGCACTCCCACAGTTTGTGTCGAGTTCATGGCGCGGGTCCGGACTTGTCCGGGTATTGGGCTTATCGCGTTGTGGACCTCTGGAACAGGCTCCCAGAGGACGTCGTCTCCGCTGCCTCAATTGCGGCCTTTTAATCTAAACTAAACTCACGTGGTCGAGACGTAGTTTCTCGCCATATTTCAACAAAATTCTCAGCCGTCGTTGACTGATCTCCTCAGTCACTGAGTTGCTGCTTTCAGGTAATCGTCAATTTCGTTATCGCCTGTTTTCATCTCGTGTCCGCCATTGATCACTGATTTTTCGCCTGTCGTTGCTGTTTTTGGTTGGTTTAAAATTTCTCTGGTACGTTTTGTCGTTTCATTCATGATTATTATTATGTTACGTACACTCATATGTTTATTTTCAGGTGTTTTCCGGATCTCGTTGTAGGCCTTTGCGTGAGCTTGCTAATAAAATTTGAATGAACGAATAAATGCGATCACAAGCGAAAAAACATCCTTTCAAACCCCTCTTTAGTGGTTTTTGGGGGTATTTCTGGAAACAATTTTTTAGGTTCGGGCAGTGCCAGTGCTGTGGCTGGGGTGGGGGGGGGGGGGGTCCCCCAATGGTACCCTACCCGCCCCGGCCTGGTAAGCTACCCCCCTACCCGCCCCGCTCTGGTACCCTACCCTCCTACCCGCCCCGCCCTGGTACCCTACCCGCCCCGATTTTTACCCTCAAAATGCCCATTTTTCGGTCAAAAATGCCCAAATTTCGACTGAACACCATAAAAAGTGCAAAAAATCTCGCGCTGCGCGCGCTATATGTACTTTTTAGTACATAAAAACAGGCACCCGAAAAAACTTGTGTTGTACCCTACCAGCCCCGAAAAATCTCCCCCCCCCCAAAATCCCAGGTACACTACCCCCCTACCCGCCCCGATTTTTTCCACCTCTGGACCATACCCGCCCCGCCAAAGGAGCCACAGCACTGGGTTCGGGTCAGTGAATTAATAGCTCCCCCCCGGAATACCTAGAGCCCCCGTAATAGCCCCCCTAGGTACATAACCCCCCAGGCCATCGGCTCTGGTACAGTAGGTATCCCCCTCTCCGAGCGCGGCACAGTAGGTATCCCCCTCCAGAGTCCTCCAACACTGCAGGGTGCAGTGAATCAATAGAGCCCCCCTTCTATTTAGGTTTTTGCGATTTTGGGGGCTCTATTCCGGGGGGCTCTATTAATTCACTGACCCAAACCTGAAAAATTGTTCCCTTCCCAGAAATATCCCAAAAACCCCTAAAAAGGGGTTTTTAAAAGGATGTTGTTTTTTGCTTGTGATCGCATTTGTTCGTGTCTATTCGTCAATAAGAGGCGTCTTATGTGCTCTATTAGGCGTATTATTAAGAGCAACAAACGTGCATAAATGTACATGTGCACCACTATCAAGCCTTATACACTACTGTATAGGGATGTTACTTAGGGGGGCTCTATTCCGGGAGGGGGGCTGTATTTAGGTTTTTACGGTAACGATAAAGGGTAAAGCACTCACCCATATACTTGCGTATTTTTCCGCAAAATATATTTTTGGAAAAAAGCCGTTTTTTTCGGAAAAAAACCGTTCTTTTTCCAAATATTTTTCCGGTACTTAAGGATACCCATGGTCCAAAAACGCCTATTTTGGAGAAAATTTTATCGAGAAATGGCCTGAAACAAGCTAAAAATGCACTTGGAGATTAAGAAGTGCTCATTTTGAACTGCTTAGCACCGATTTACATTGGTTTTGACAACATCCTATCTCAACCTTTGAAAATATCTCGGAAATTTTTGGACAAAAAACGTTTTTTCCAAAAGTTGCCACTTGGAAAAATTTCCGGAAAAATAAAAACGTATTTTTCCGGGCCTCGGAAAAAAAACGGTTGTTTTCGGTTTTTTCCGAAAAAAAACGCTTTTTTTTCGGCCCGCAAGTATACACACCCACCCACTGAGAGCGCAGACCCAGGTCAGACCAGACGATCAGAGACAAGCGAAGACCGGAGAGATCACATACACCTTTCTCACACAAAATGGGTGGCATTTTTTCTTCGGCAATGGATTCCAATCTGAAGAAACAGCAGGAATTCATGTTGACAACGGGACAAATGCAGGTGACGAATCTGCTCTGCTTCTGTGCTGATGCTGACTTTTTGTTTTTACGTGTTAAGGTGAAGTTATACTTGTCCTCATGTGGACATTTTGTCCGCATGGACAAATTTTTTCTTCTTAAGTCGCTCCACCACCCTCCCCCCCCCCCCGATTATCACTCCAACAAAAAAAAAAAAACATCCAGAGACAACACACAGAAATAACCCCCTTACTGGTCTTTTTGGTCAAATCTTGTAGCGACTCAGCCTCAGTGCAGTGTAGTTCCTGGTATGGCGGGGAAATTGGTGTATAGTGCACCCTCGGGAAGACCCAAATCCAGGACCAGATGTCGCAATCGGGCCGGCCCCAGCTCGGGCCGGGCCGCCATTTTGGGCTTTTGGCTCGAGCCGGCCCGGGCCGGAGATTTGGAGGCTGCCCGGCCCGAAGCTTCTGAAGTGACTTTTACCAAAAGAATAGTGATTTTTTTTTGTCAAAAATACTAAGATTTCTGACGGTTTCGGCAAGTAAGTGATCAGTACTTGTCTATCTGACAACGTTTTCATTGAAAGCAATTATTTTTTTCACCAAAAAATAGGTTCAGAAAAATTGCAAAAATTATGACCAAAATCGGGTAAAAATGTGACCCAAAAAATTCGGGCCGGGCCGAGCTTTGACCACCTCGGGCCGGGCCAAACCCGGCCCGATTGCGACCTCTGTCCAAGACAGTCATTTTTGACGTGGAGGAGTTGACCTGTTGACAGTGTAGTGGCAGGCCCATGTGTGGGAGGTAAGCATGATGCGGGGTTGGGACCGGAAGCGTGAGAGGTATGATTTCGGTCACCCAAAAAGGCAAAAAACACCGTTTTTGTAATACAATTTTGGCCAAAAAATGAGGTAGAAATAGTACTTTTTTCCAAATTTTGGCCGAAAATCGCCTAAAAATAGGTATTATGGGTGGGTTTGCGCGATTTTTGGGAAAATAAGGTTGAAAACACCTATTTTTGCCTTAAAAAGGTACAAAATTGCCTGGGAGATTTAAGTACTCAACTCAACCCCCTCCAACCCACCTTCGGGTATTGTGGTACAGTGTAGTTCCTGGTCCGGCGCGGCGGTTAGTGTACCTACCCCTTTTTTCGGAGCGGCGGTTAGTGCACCTCCCTGGGGGGAAGGGGGGAAGACCCAAATTCAGGAAAAGGTCACTTTTTGAGGTGGAAAATTTGAACAATTTTTGGCCCTTTTTGGAAAAATTCTCGATAAAAAGGGTATTTTGGCGACTTTTGACAACATCGACCGAAAAATTACCTATTTTAGGCCTAAAAATATCCATTTTAGGCCTAAAATGCCTATTTTAGGCAAAAACTGAGGCGGTTAGTGTACCTGGCGCGGCGGTTAGTGTACTAGTGTACCTTGGTCGCGGCGGTTAGTGTACCTTAGGGGGGGCCCCCCTCCCCCAGGAACTACACTGTTGTGGTAGGTAAGTACTAATGAGAGGGGGTAACCTATACTTGCGGGCCGGAAAAAAACCGTTTTTTTTCGGAAAAAACGAAAAAAAAAACCGTTTTTTTCGAGGCCCGGAAAAATACGTTTTTATTTTTCCGGAAATTTTTCCAAGTAGCAACTTTTGGAAAAAAACGGTTTTTTTCAAAAATTTCCGAGATGTTTTCAAGGGTTGCGAAAGGATGTTGTCAAAACCAATGTAAATCGGTGCTAAACAGTTCAAAATGAGCACTTTTTAATCTCCAAGTGCATTTTTAGCCCGTTTCAGGCCATCTCCAGACAAAATTTTCTCCAAAATAGGCGTTTTTGGACCGTGGGTATCCTTAAAGCGGGGGTCCAGGCAGTGGGGGCACTGCGCCAAACTTGTTCAACTTTTCACAGGTTGTAGTCGACATTAATCTCAACACAAGTCAATTTACAGAACTTTAATTGAAGCAGTATCGGCCGAGAACAGCGTCGTCAAAGGTACTAACTCGGGAACAAAATAAATTTCGGACCAGCTGCCCAAAAATGACATGAGCGTGTGAAGATACGTCACCAATCTCTTTTTATTCGCTGGGTTACGGTAGTTTCAGAACTGCACTGGGTAAAAGAATGTTTCACACGTGCCAACTCACCATCAGTAAAAAAGCGCACCAACATTTGGGGAACAAAACGTTGATGAGCACGCTGGTTTGGGCTGTGCTACCGTAACCCGGCGAATAAAAAGAGATTGCTGCCCTATCTTTACACGTTATGAATGTCGTTTTTGGGCAGCTGGTCCGGAATATTTTATACTCCTGGGTTGGTACCTTTGACGATATCGTTCTCGGTCGATACTGAGGCTAGCGATTTCATATAAACTGCACTATATTCACATGAATTGCGACAAACGGATCTGAAGTTTTCAGCAAGTTTGGTGACCGGACCTTACTGCCTGGACTCCCGCTTTAAGTACTGGAAAAATATTTGGAAAAAAACGGTTTTTTTTTCGGAAAAAACGGTTTTTTTCAAAAATATATTTTGCGGAAAAATGCGCAAGTACAGGGTAACCCCCCCCCAACCCCCCTGCCACTACTATACCTGTTGACCTATTTTCGCCACTTTTTGGGAAAAACTATAAAAATGTTTTTGGCGACTGTTGACAACATTGACCTCACAATTACCCATTTTTGGCTTATAAAGTGGCCATTTTTGGCCTAAAAATGCCTACCTTCGGCGAAAATTTGGAAATTGGGTAACCAGTGTTGGAGGTGGGGGCGTTTGGGGGGTAGCCCCCCAGTACAGTAGGTATCCCCTCGCCCGGTACAGTAGGTATCCCCCCCGATTTTCACCCCGGTACAGTAGGTGTCCCCCCGATTTTGCCCCAAAAGTGCCAATTTGTGACCAAATTAGTGTAAAATCAGTGGCTTTACCTCAAGTTGGAGGTACTCTGGAGGGGGATACCTACTGTACCGGGCTCGGAGAGGGGGTACCTACTGTACCAGAGCCGACGGCCTGGGGGGTTATGTACCTATGGGGGTTTGGGGGGTTAGGTTTTTGGATGAAAATTTTTTATGTTCTTATTATGTGTGGAATCGTGTGAAAACGTTGTAATTTTGGGTAATTTGAGGTAAAAAAACACTGATTTTGCACTAATTTTGGCCATTTTGGTCAAAAATTGGCACTTTTGTTGCAAAATCGGGGGGATACCTACTGTACCGGGGTGAAAATCGGGGGGGGATACCTACTGTACCATGCCAAACATCGGGCGACCCCCCTAGGTATACTCCGACAATTCTTTTGGGAGAAACTTTTCAACCGCGTTACCTGATCCGTAAAGCGCATGATGCGTGCACTGGCTATAGCGGTCACGTGACTTCTGTAGCCAGTGCACGCATAACGTGCTTTACGGATCAGGCAACGCGGTTGAAATGTTTCTCCCAAAAGAATTGCCAGAGTATACATAACCCCCCAGACCATCGGCTCTGGTACAGTACCAGTAGGTATCCCACCTCTCCGAGCCCGGTACAATAGGTATCCCCTCCAGAGCCCCCCCCGCTAGGAACTACACCGCTGGGCGATGATCGTTAACAAAATGCACTTTTGTCAGACGTTTAAAATGAGTTTCTGAGTTTTAATAAACAAAACGTAAAAGTGCCCATGAATACAGTATGTGTACGTTTTCAGCTGGAACGACAGATTGAGATGCAGAACTTTATGCGCGAACGAATGATGGCCGCCCAAGTTCGTTATTTTTGCAGTAAACGTTTTAAACCTGCCTTGTCTTAGCAGCTGTTTCAAAAAGGGCCGGTGGCAAAAATTGCCAAATCGACCCAAATGTCAAGTGGCGGCGATCGCAAAATTCTGGCAGTGATATCGCAATCGGTTTTCGCATTTTTTCAAAGTAAAAATCGCGAATTTTCGAGCACGACGCAAGTTTTGGCTTTTTGAAGAACGACACGGTGAAAATCGCTCACAAAACCGTTCATGCTTATCTATAAACCATCCTGTTGTTGAACCTTCTTTCTTGCAAAGCGCAATTGAGCACAACAGCCGCCTGGCTCAAAATACAAGTGGCCGTTTGAAAGTCTGCGAAGCGGCGAAGTCTAGCAAAAACTTTTGTCGACAATTTATCAAAATAATCACTTGCAATTCGCGCACAGGTTAGTTTATGGCGTCGGCACCAACTCAATAATACATAAATAAGAAGATTAAGTGAAAGAAGCATAATTACAAGACCGGGTGTGGAGTTTACGGGCATGAAAATAAATATAAATTCGCCGCACAGGTCGCCCGCACGCGCGAGATGTTGTATTGGACGGGGTCATTTGCCGCCATCGCATCGTTTGGTCTGGTGACAGGCTTCATGCAAACCGGTCGCAAACCGCTGCTGGCGCCGATTCTGCCAATCGCCTTCGTTATCGGCTACCAGGTCGATGCGGCCTATCTGAACAAGGTGGAGAGGATTACTGGTCAGTCTGTTTTGTTTTTCTTTGCATTTGTGTTTTTCAAAAGTCGACCGGTCTCAAATGCACGTCAAACCAATGGGGGAAGTGCAGTCAGTATGGTCACAACGATATCAGACATGCTAACCCCAATCTTGATCGCTAACAAACATTTGTGGCGTCTGTCGGGGATGAAACACATTTGTGCAAAAAAATCATGTGTTCGAGACAAACACCATGGGTTCAAGATCCGACCCATCTGCCAGCTGCGGTGGTGGTGCTGGTGGGTGCAAGTATTCTCAAGCCAAAAACGAAACTCCGATGATGTGAGACTGATGATGTGAGCTCATGGTCACTTTTGCCAAGTGTGTTCAGTTCTAAATACTGTATAGACGTTTCTCTTCTGCCCGCATGATCGAATTTCATTGCTCTATTCTTCATCACATCACATCGCCCTCTTTTCCGGTATGGCCGAAACATTACTGTCCGATTCGCCTGACAAATTCCGCATGCCGATGGGCCCGATCACGTTTGAGGACGTTGAGCGACGACGGCGAGAGACGCGCGCGATTGTGGCGGAACAGAATGAATCGATCGGATAAACAAGCCGAACATATCGAACAATAATAAGGGTGCAAATTAAAAATTTCTTGACTACCGGTATGTACTTTTATGTCAGCTGAAACAAATTGATGCTGTATGTACTGTAGTGTGTGATTTGCTCATTATTTTGTTCGTCTGGGGCTCAGACCTGTACGGGAGGAATTTTTTACCCTCGGCCGGTTATGGCTTCAGATCGAAAAATTGGGGGGGTCTGGTAACCTCGGAAGCAAAATCAGGGGGGGTCTGGTAATTTTTATGAATGAAGTCAGTAGACCTTATTTCAGTGTCAGAGCTCATAGAGCCATTAGCCATGTATTCTCAGACTCATAAATACGTTTTGGCAGGTTTCTTTAACAAGCACAAGCATTTACGGCGCAAAACAACATTTAAAAACAGAATAATCAAGTTTACGTACAAAATCTGGAAGTATAATACATACCTAAAAAGTTGACCGAAATGTTCAAATTAGTTAAGTAATGCCACGAATCAAGAAACTTTAAAACACTTCTGGTGAGCTAAGAAGACCGGAGACAATGCAATTACGTACAGTTACAATGTGCAGGTATAGGTTATGATGTAATTCAATGCGCAAGCCACGACTTTTAGGCCAAAACTTTGGCAGTCGATCACACAGAAACCCGCACCATCACCACGCTCATTGTGCTTGCTCTTTGTCATTTCAATTGTCTGTGTGAACGTTAGCTTGTGCAAATTATTTTGCTTACTTTGGAACTACTATGTTGTTCGTTTTACGTGCATCATTCAAGCCCACTTTAGGGCATAGTATAACTGGTGCCACCCAACCCATCAACAAGCTTCGCAGTCATTAATCAACAACAAAGATACAATACCTATGCATATACATGATACCTATACTACTGTATGCCAGCCAACATATGTATACTTTGCATATAGTCCAGCCACCAGCTCATGAGACGACTTTTTTTAAAGCTTGCTTGGCCGCATTCAAAAATGCTCCAGATACACGTGTTTTCGCAAACAAAAGAAAGAGATTGGCTGAGAGAGATGATGACAACTTCCAGCTGGCTGACCTCAATTTGTTGCGTGCTTACGCGAACAGCAGCGTTGTTCAGCACACAAATGTTTTGGTAGTCAAAAGGGAATTTACGCACCGAGTGGAGAGCGTGTTTTTAAAAAAAACTTCCTCTCCTCTTCTTTCCTTTCCCCCACAAACCGGAACCACAACCATTTTTCTCCACCCCCCAAAACCAAAAAAAAAAAAACCCCCCCTTCTTTTCTCGGCCCTACAAAAAACCACACCACACCAAAAAAAAAAAAAAAACAAAAAAAAACAAAAAGAAAGAAATGTTGAAGTATAAAAAGGCTAAAATACACGTTTAAAATGCTTTTTGGAAGAGGTACTGGTTTGGATTTTGAGGGGGGTCTGGTAATTTTTGCCGAGGGTGCCGGAATTTACCCTCGGCAAATCCAAAATGACCCTCGGCCGGGCCGAGGGTGGTTGTACAGGTCTGCTGGGGCTCTAGTGCGCTTGCAAAATGCGAGGTTTTATTTCAGTCGCTGCTGTGTTAGTTAGCTAGCAGGTAGTGGTCGAGTGGTCAGAAATCAAACAGCGGTTTCAAAATTATTTGGTGCGTGTTTTGTCGACCTGCACGGCATCATGACGTCGAAAATCACTGTTCTGCAGCACTGCAGATGAATGTACAGTAGCATTCTTGACATCGTACGGCCAACTCTCGATGTATGGCATCGTATACTTGAGTATTTTTCCGCGAAATATATTTTTGAAAAAAAACCGGTTTTTTCAAAAAGTTACCACTTGGAAAAATTTTCGGGCCTCGGAGAAACAAACGGTTCTTTTGTTTTTCTCGAATGAAAACGGTATTTTTTCGACCCGCAAGTATAGTGCATCGATCGGGACACGTTTTTTTGTTCACTATACAAAATGTTCAGCATACAGCGTGGCAGTGATGTGGTTGGGGGGGGGGTATGGGGGGTATTACCCCCCAACTGCTAGGTGGCTCTCTTGCTCCGAAACCCATACCCCCCAAACTGGCTAGCTAGCTTTCTTGCTCCGGTCACCAAGTAAAAAATGTTGATTTTTGTGCCAAAATGACCATTTTATGGGCCAAAATGGTCAAATTCGGTCAAGTTTTCTCACACGTGCACAAAAATACGCATTTTAAGGCTTATTTTACCATAATTTCGACCAATTTTTATACCCCTGTTTTTGACTTCTGGACCAATACCCCCCAAATCGGGTACCCGGCTAGCTAGCTAGCTTTCTTGCGCCGGACCCCTCCAGCTAGCTAGCTTTCTTGCTCGGACCAACTACATCACTGCAGCGTAGCAATGAGGAGATTAACGTTTGAAAGTCGTGAAAAAGTGTGTCGCTTCACTCACCACTTCTGTACCACTCGAGAGCGTATATTTATCTAATGTGCCTGGGTTGTATAGCTTGATCTCCGTTTAGCCTGTTAGTTTATTCCTTGCCATTTTTGGACAAACACCACGAATAAAATGTACAAATTAGTTGTGGTCAGCCTTCAATGGTTTTGGCAGCGAGACAGCCTGGTTTTCCGCCGCTGGTTCCCTCGGGAAATCACTTATTCATTGTGTTGAGTTTCTACTCGTGCGCAATTGTCTAATTTGACAGAAGAATTACCATCAATGGGCCAGATATTGGGCTCAGGCAACGCAAACGCAGACAAGCATAATGAAGAATTTCTATTGGCCGCCAACAAACTACAGGTGCAGTTCATTTTATTTTTGTCACTTATTCATTTATAATTATGTGAATAGTTAAGAAAATCATTACAGTTTGAGCGACACTTGGAGCTGCAAAAGATGTTGTACGCTCAGGAACTGGCCACAAAGGTGAATTTTTAATTTTCTTTTTTTCAGTTACCCGAAGGCGGTATCAAACTTGGTGATCTGATGTGGGATGGTACTTGCCTTGCTCACGCGTAATTCTTTGACGTTAAGAAATTTACTGGAAACATTCGTCCAGCTTAAAAAAGTTAATCATTTTAGTTCGGGTGAGCATTTTTTACGCTGGTCGAAATTAGTGTGTAGCATCACTAAATTTCTTAAATATCCTCAATTCAACAAAGTCACGTGACGTGAGCAAGGCAATGCCGATCCGATCACCAAGTTTCTCATCGCCCATTGTCCAACACCGAAGGGTTTATTTCTGTGCTCATGTTTTTGTCACATTTTGTGTTTGAAAATATATTTCATCCACACAGGTGGCCTACCATCGCGATCTGTTAGCATTCACCGGTCCTTCGCTGTGCTTTGTGTGCGTCGTCTGCTTGGGGAAATTCAAGTACGCACTTTTATCATAGAGTTTTTATTCGTCAGTGTTCGCTCGGTTTGCACAAAATGCAGCTTTGCACGACTGTTGACGTGTTGGCCTATTCTAATGTAGTCTACGCATGTGTATTTCGTGCTGAGTGTCTGCGCGGTCGTCAGCACTCGTGGCGCTATCCAACTGTGTTTTCGCCTTGTATGCAATTCTTCACGCTCGTTTGTGGCCCGTCTTCGTCACACAATAGCTTGATCCCTCTCAGCTCCCGTGCATTTGACTAAATTATTCGCTCGTCAACGCAAATCTTCATCTCTGGTCGTCCACCCAAGCAGCCCTGACTGAGTTCGAGAAATGCATACTTGGCATTGGGTCTGAGTCTAAGTTGACGACATTGAATATGTGCATTCTATAGAGCACTGTAGCCCCAGGGGCGTTCGCACGAAATACGCGCAGATTCGTAGACTACAATGAAATTAGCCGATGTGCGATCGACACGGTGACTTTAGTTTTCATCGCCAGAGCCGCTCAAATTGACCACTGTGTCAATGACGTGTGTTAATCATCTCACAATTAGACTTCTGCCAACCCTCTTGCAGACAAACCACCAACCTCTCATGGCTGCTATGTACGATGCCTTGCATCTTCACTATGGCTTATCAAGGTCATATGGCGTATGATAACAAAGTGGATATGATCAGAGGTTGGTGTTTAACTTATGACACCAAAAACCGCCTAATGCGTTTGCACTGACGATGACCTGGTGCACCGCCAATCTGCAAGGATTGCACGAGCCACAAGAATCAAAAGCCACGTTTTAAGAGCTCTGCGAATATTTTTGACAGCAACCTATAATTTTTTTGGCTCTAATAATCCCTAATATATTTATTTTGGTTCCTGAACTGGTTCTGGCCATATTGATGCATATAATTCATTCACGTTTTGTGTCGGTCTGTCTGGTAAAACAGCCCTTATCTGCATCCCCTTGGGAATAAAGTCGTCGGACAGTGTTTTTTTTTCAATTTCCAAACTGCTCTTGGCACCTACATATGTAGATATTTTGGCGTAATTTTCTGCATTTTCAGATGCGGCCGAGCGATTTCTGGAAAAAGATCCGCACAGGTTCCGTATGCCTGCCGATCTCGCAGTGCAATACACGCCACGTGAACGAGAAATTATTCAAAGGATACAGTACCCAAAATAAACTGGCCGTTTTTGTTTATGCATTGTCGTTTTTTGGGCGCCACATCTAAAATAGCGGAAGCAGTCCGAACCTATTCATTTTTTATGGATTTTTTTAGTTTATGTACAGTTGATCTGTTCCAGCAGCTTCCCATGCATTTGTTTCTCACAAATGCGCTACCTTGGTAATGATGTAACTTGTTGTTGACGTTTTTCTGGAAGAGAGAGATGGCGGCTCAATAATAAAATAACTGTGCCCCCACAAAGTTTGAATTTCAAATAATATGCTCACGATTAATAATCATGCACGTGAAGATAATGAATGAGACAAAAAAAACTATGTTATAATAGCAGTAAGTAATCATGTCATGGAGAAAACGGGATTAGTTGGACACCACGAATTTACGCCTGACTGCACCCAATTACGGTTGTTTTTATGTTTGCGTGCATGTTCATAATCAAAAAATGTCTGCTTTTTTATAATGTTTGATCCCACATTGTGATCGAACCCCGGCCTGGAACCATGCGGTCAAATAAATGTGCGTGCCTTTGTTTCCGTGGTCCTTTCCATTTTGCATCAAGATAAAAACGCCACGTGCACTGGCATATTGCCGACATTCGGGCACCTCTAAATATGCACAACTATGGGCCTAATGTCAGTCGGGTATCACAAAAACTTGCCTAGTTCTGATTCTCTTCGACTGGGTGCAGGAGTTATCCGGCTACCGCCCCTGCGGCTAGTTCTGAACAAGTTTTCGTGTTCAGAGCTGGTTCGCATAAACAAGCACCGGCTGTGAGCACAGCTTGAATCCTATTGATACACTGCTCTGATTTATCGCAAGCCGCTAAAGCCATACATATTTGAGCATGGTTTTCAGTTGACTCGTGTATTATAATTCTACCTTTATCTTGAACCATATTGGAAACCGCGCCACCGAAAATGCGCTCCCTGGTATTTGTACTCGTGATTCATGTGACCCTGTTTGGCGCCAACAATGGAATTGTTCTTGGTGACCCGAGGCATATGATATCGCTGAAGAACTCCGGCCGTAAGTATTTCATTTTGCAATATTCACTCGTGAATATTCAACCTTGGGCTGTGTGAAACATCAGTTGCCGAAGTAATCTGCCTACTTCTTCATTTGCAGACAATGTCATGAAGAGAGGCCAAGTTCCTGACGGTACGTGACCTACATATTGTTGATGTAGCTTTCTTTCGATAACATAGATATGTAAATGACCAAATCTTGAAATTTCAGTTCCATGAATAATATATTTGCAGATTACAACATCCGCAAGAACTACCTGTTTTCGTTGGGAAAACGCTTCGGGAGATTTAGAAACTCGGACTTGTTCAATTGAGGACCGAAATTATGTGAGATCAATCAAATTGTGAAAAACTCTCATAGTGAGATCATCAAGTGTTTGGGATATCAGACCGCATCGCATTTTATTTGTGAACCGCAAATTATAAGATGAATGAAAAATGAATGTTGAGAAAGCGGGGCGCAGTCTTCGACATTTTGCGCAGTGTTACGGAGGTATACCCATTCTGGATATGTACCTCCGTGACAGCAGCGTCTCATCATAAAACTCGAGCGGCACATGTAATGAAGAAGCTTGTTGAATCCACAAACAGAAAAATCCAATTCAAAAACAAAAAAAAAACAAACAAAAAAAAAAAAGAAAAAAACAAAAAAAAAAAAAAAAACATATAAATATCGACTTTATGTAAACACCAATACTTATTTGTTTTTATGGCTTGATTTTATGCAAGCACACGCACACTCACATTCAAATCATAAACTCTGTATGTTGTTCCACATTTTCACATCATTATTTGGGAATACAAAAAGCGAGCGGGTGCTTTCGACCCCAGGCCGTCATAACGGGGAACCCATTTCCTATATTGTGGCCCAACGGTTGACATAATGCCAAGCACACCCACGGTACAGTCTGCCAGCTTTATAGTGGCCGCTTTTGTGACCCGTTAAAATGCAGTGAACGACAGTTTGCGCGCTTTGCGCAAACTTTACTTGCATAGTTTGCAGCACCAGTGTATGGGCGCATTGTGTATCACCCATTGGCTGAAAGTCTGATTGCGTGCAGATCAAGTCACAATAAAGAGGGTGCACTGTATTCGACACACAATATCAAGGGCGCACTTTCGTGAAACACCTCGCGACTGTATAATATCAAAAGACGTTTGTGTTTGTTGAGTGTCTCTGTCAAACAGACCCGTTTTTCGCGAGTTCCCGCCCGGCGGTCGTTCGTTTGATTTCGGCTTTTTCTGTCTGGCAGAAGCACAGTTGGACCAGATAACCCACACTTCGGTTGAAAAAATGAGCGGTTTCGCGTTGTATTATTTGATGCTTCTTAGCAATTTGACGTTCTGTTTCACCGCAGATCCACGACGATTTTTCTTACACTCTGAACACAATGGTTTGTCTTATGGTTTTTATTTAAAGTTCAGTTTTGCGCAATAAAATTGCGCTACAAAAATAAATTTTCCCATTTTGCAGACCTGGACATCCCTGTCGTTCCAGGGAGCATGGATGCTGTATACACAGAATTTCAGCCCGAATTTGTATGGAGTCGCAAACGACGGCTTGATGAAGGTAAATTATTATACTACAACACGTTGTATGTAATATACCGTACACCGACATCGGCAGTGTATACTTTGTGTGCATTCGGACTAAGGGTGGAATTTTCGAAACGGTGTAAAGGTCAGTTGGGCGTAGAGGTCGGCGTAAAGTTCGGTCGAAAGCTCGGTCGGCGTAGCTCGGTGTAAACGTGAAACATTGCCTGTTATTAACGTGGAATGTTTCAAGTTTACACCGAGGTGAATCACACTGAGCTGTCGACCGAGCTTTCCACCGACTTTTACACCCAACTGACCTTTACACCGTTTCGAAAATATCACCCTATGTGTTTGAGTCACATATTTAAGGAAAACAGTTAATTTTCGGGCAGGATCGCGAGGACCCCACATTTTCTTTCGTCACCAGAGAAACCTTTGGTTCGAAGATAAGTAGTCGCTATAAAAATTGTGACTGTAATGATTTGGACCTTTTCAGCTCACGCTCCCCTGCGAAAATACTATTTCCGAAGATTAACCGGACCCGGCGGACTCATGCCTACATTCGGTGGATGACAGGATGCAAGTTGCCTTGAAGAATCAGGGATTATTATGTTCAGGAAAGGCAGCAGAACCATAGCCCACCATTCTCAAGCCATCACACTTTATTCTCCGTGCTCTCTTCTGCTGGCTGACAAAAAAAGTATACACTCAATCGCTTTACAAACATAGAAGACGAAAGTTCCGCAGGTGTCAATACAACCCCATTGATTTGGCATCAGTGTTTTTTATCATTGCACGTAAAACCAAATGCAATAGATGTACAATGTAATTCACCGTCGCAATAAAGAAATTCTGGTCCAAGGCTTGAACGTTAAATAGTGTGTCAAATCATGATAATATCGTCATAAATCCACTTTGCACAAGCATAACTTTTTAAAAATAACAGCGATGCTTTCCATTATTTTATATCATTTTCAATCGAATTATTTAGATTTCTTGGCATCGTTTTTCTTGTCGAACACCTCATTCCCGAGTCCGGCCAATGTCATATATTGTTGATCGTGCGTGTCTTTGAACCCGGCCGGTGTTTGTGCTGGTTTTGGGGCAGATACCGGCTGAAAATAAGCACCCGCCCAACCGTTCAACATCAGATTTTCGGTCGCTTAACAAATATCGGAGTTTTCCACTTAATGCTGGGGGCAGTGGTTAATAAAAAAAATTTTTTATTCAAACCCCATTTTTTTTAAAAAAAAAATTTTTTTTTTAATTTAAAAAAAATTTTTTATTCCAGCCAAAAACTGCCAGAAACGAAAAAAAATGAGCGCCAAAGCAAAAAATAGTGGCATTTTTCTTCCATAACGTGTGGTAAGTGCATATAAAGCACTCACGACACGAAAACAATACTAAACAATGGTCAATGAGTACCAACAGTAGTCAGGTACACACCCGTACACTTCCCCCACGTGGTGTGGGTGCCTTGGTGTGGCTTTGTGACACTCAAGACGGTAAATTTGGGTGAAACTATTGCCTCTTGGTACACGACCAATGCAAATATGTGACAAACAGTGTAAATATAGGGTGAATATCACACCGAATCACTGCTTTCGGGTCTGTTGCATGGATAAATGCATGCCCACCCAGTCACATGTACACGTGTAATCATATGAGAGGCCATGTGAGAGTGTGCACTATGTCTGGATGCCACAAAACAACGATTATGGCACCCAATACACCCATGGTAGGGTCGGGTGATGTTAACAGTAGCAATTTTTATGCAAAAAATAGCACTTTTAGAGCAAAAAAAATAGAGAAATTTTCGAATTTTGAAATAATAAAAAAAAATTTTTTTTTAACTTTTGGAACGAATTTTCTTTTTTTAAAAAAAAATTTTTTTTTAATAAAAAAATAATTTTTTTTTTAAAAAACCACTGGCTGGGGGGACAGGGTCACTATAAAGAGGGTAGACTGCACCATGAAACATCAGCTTTACACGGTTCCGTGAATCAGCATGACGAACGGGATTATTTATCGGGATCGGAATTAGTTTTTGCGCAATGCCCTATGTATGTGTGTGATTTATTCCATAATTTGGCCATTGCATCTAGTTCATAGCTACAGACATTTGTGAATGTCTTTTTTTGTCAGTCATGTCAGCCATGTCCATTATCCCTATAAAAGTGCCGGATCGGTATTATTGGGTACTGGCTTTTTAGTCGGTATACCTTTTCACTGGCCGGCAATGGTGCTGCCGGAGCTCCGGGATCGCCCTTAACGTCCTGCATCGGCCCAAAGGCGTCCGCGTTCTCCAGCCCCATCAGCGTCATGTATTGCTTGTCATCGAGCGCCTGTGCGATGTAGAGAATACGAACACATTATGCATGAGATTTAAGAAACGGTGGGAACATGTGGCGCTTTAGAATATGATCCTTAACTGGCTTATTCGTGAAACAAGCACAAAAAGCAAATGTGTCGTTGAACGGGCCACACTTAAACCCGCGTCTGTTTGCACGAGAAGGTTCACGACTCCCGATATCAGCTCGAACTTCAACTCAAACTATTTTCCAAGGATGCTTCTCAGAAATCGCTGTTGCTTTCGCTGAGTTTTTATCGTCGTTTTATCACTGCTCTTCTAGTACGTTTACTCGGAGTTCAGGTTCAGGTTATGCGCGCGACGATTTTTTTAAAAACAAAAAAATAAAAAAATAACCTCACCTTGAACACAAGCGGTCCAGCCGGTTTCGAGCTTTGTCTGGATTTTTCGCCCATTTTTATCGATTTTATTCCGCCTCCGCTTTTGTTGTCTTCCTCTTCGTCTTTGTTCTTTTCGTCAACATCGGGTAGCTTGTATGCTTCGGTCACAGACTGGATCAGATCATCGGGAATTTCGCGCCCCGCCATTGCTGGGCAATGAAGGAATGCCATTTGAGTCAGTCTACCCTTTCACAAGGTGCGCTTCCCTTGGATAAATCAGTTTGAAACATCTGGGGTGATCCCCTCTGTCCCATGTGATTCCCATCTTAGGTGCTGCAAGCTGGTACAGTGTGCATATACGTAAATCCACTTTTACGAATCAAGTGTTTGAACGCGCGCCACACTTCCACAAATGACCGAAAACGCTGGAGTCGTAATCATGTCACAACAGAAGGTCAGAAGCGTAGAATGTCTTTTTTTACCTCGATGTTTCACTAAACACGCTTGTATTACATAATGTTATATTATTGTATGCTTTCAAATATATAAGGCGAACTACACCAACACGAGCTCGATTTCGGAGCTGGCAGAATAGTGAAACATTCATACGCGGCTGCTGATTTGGGAAATGTTGCACGTTGAAGAATACAAAACGGAGCATGATGATTTTCTCTTTCTATTCGTTTTGAATACACACCACCTTTGTAATCGAGCTCATGTTGGTGTGGTTTGCCTATACACAGGATATATCAAAACACAAAGTGTTTGAAATGAGTGGTGCAAGCTAAGTGTAAAATCTAAACGAAAAAAAAACGAGTCTGCTGATGTTTCACCAACCGCTGGCCGCCTGTTCGAGTACGGCTTGCATTTCCTGCACTTTGGCGTTCATTTTAGCCTGACTGACCAAGGCGGCAATCACACCGGCGGCGCTGAACAACGTCAGTAGCACAGCGACAGCCATGCAAATCCAGGCGATCAGCAGAATTTGATCGAATTCAAACATTATTGATTAATTATGATGATCGATCGATTTAGTTATACTGTTAGTGTTGTGATTGATCTGATGCAAATCGGTGGAAATGACTGCAATATGTAATATATTACGACGAAAGTGAAACCCCGACCAATTATTTTATTCCCACCATTTTTTGCTGACTTCGCTAACTTGAATATAACACCGGGTTTCCGGGCTATTGGCATCATCATAGAGCCCGAGCCCCCGAAAGCTCGGTCTAAACGTAAACATTGCCTGTTATTAACGTGGAATGAAGACACCGAGGCACACACCCCAACGCCCCCCCCCCCCCCCCCCCCACCCCCCAAAATAACCCATGTCATTATAATGTTTCACAATCTACGCCATCTCTGCAGCCGTCGTCTGTGGAAAAAGGCGACGGTCGAGTTCTTGAATTTATATCTGGAAAAACAGTGGAAGAGTCCGATTATTACCACCAAGAAATGTAAAAAAAGACACAAAAAAAGACGGATACATGGCTTACGAACTTTCTGCTTCTCCATCTCAGACATTCCGCACAAACTTTGCTCAAATACCAGTACGCAATCAATACGAGCACGGGTATGAGACTTGTGTAGGGTAGTGAGAAATCGTCGATTGAACACAGCCGGCGGTTGTATTGGATGTGATCGACGCTGAAACATCATCATCAATTTAAGTCAAAGAATGGATGTTTATGTTTGTCCGCGCATGGTTACGTCCGGGATGTTCAACTTTATTGATGTATATGTTCGCGTTCCGAATGTTTGCTCCTGTGTAAACGTGTGTTCACGTGTACTCCCTTTAAAGTATAGTGAATCAATCGGCACTGGCAGTTTTCTTCACTACAATAGAATACTCACTATACAGACACAGAGCAGTGGCTAGGAGGTTAACGGTAGGTTGGTGACTAAAAATTCGTTATATGGAGAATTTATGCCAGCTAAGTTGTAAACACCAAGGTATTCATCGTCACTGTCACGCCCCTCTTGTGTCTGAAACGAAATAAAAGCTACTACTACTGCTACAACTGCAAACTGTACTAGAATATTCACAAAATGGAGGTTTATAGACGGGACAGAGTCGACTGTATTTCACTCCGGATGAATAAACACATGCTTACGTTTGGCCATGTTTACGCTCTGTTTAATCAAGCATGTTTACTCATGTTCATGATGTTTACGCTATCCGTTGGTTTACGCCGTTTTACGTCTCAGTTGAGACGAGAAATCAATAAAGCAATTCACTGGACCGGAGCAGCGAATGCGACGCCCAGCCAATCACACCGCAGCTGATCACGTATTCGTGACTAAAGTTGCTCAACTCGTCAGCATTGTTGAACAACAGCGCGACGTTTCGACCGATGATCGATCGTGGACCCTACATGTCAACGCACTTTAAATAAGCCACCCGACGGCATCTGGTATTCAGTCAGAAGCGCCCGTGTGGACAGTATAATAAATGGGCACGATCAAAAAGGGCGCTTGAAATACAGTATGTTCTTTTTTGAATTGTGACAATCGACAGTCGCTGCGTTGACTTACACTAGGCATCCTGCCTAGTCAGGAAGAAATGTGCGCGGGTAGACTACATTAGAATAAGCCCAACTCACCACCAAACTAATGTGTTGGTTGTGGTCGTCCATCTCGACCTTACCATTTTCGTCGGCCACGGCCAGAAAGTCGCTTTCCTCAGCGTTCGCCTTATCCTGACTAAATCGATGACCCTGCGTGTGATGATGTATGTTTGGGATTTTTTTTATTTGGGCGGGCTGGTGTATATGCTAAGTCTGGAAATTGAAATTCGGAAAAGAATCCGGAAATATTTACGGATTTTCCGGATATTTTGGCATGCAAAATTTTGCGAAATCCATAAATATTTCCGAAGTCTGTGTGTTTTTACATTCAAGTTATTTCCGTGCACCGGATTCCGGATTAAACCGAAGTTCGCCCTGATTACAAACACCATAGTTTTTTTTTATCCACAAAGTCTGAATAAGCGAAGCAACCTGCAGTGGACAAAGTCGTCTCCCATGCTGCATGACGAACAATGCGTTCTCCGTGTGGGGTAGAAGGCCGGACATCTGGCAAGTGCACTATTTTATTTCTTGTCTTATTTCGGTCCCAATATTTGAGGCCGCATCAACGTTGAAGGCAAATCCATAGAATGCATTTGGCTTGGGCCTGGGCAAATTTGGGTTGTACATTGGTGAGCGCACTTTTCTGACCAGCGTAAAAGTTTGTTTATTTGGTAAGGAGGAATTTTGGTTAACAGGAGCAACTTTTACGCTTGGTCGAAATTACTGCGCCAAGTACACCCAAAATGAAGCTCAAGCAAAATTTACTTTGTGCCAAAACAAGCCAAGTCCATTCTAAATTGCCTTCAAAGTTGAGAAGGCCCGTGTTTTACTTTCACAGCAACCGACAGTTACTTTTGGCTCAGGATCACTCATCCTGGGTAGGATGTTGTCATATGTGGAGATCAACGGCTGACGTTGACCAATGTTGTTGCAATAATCGCCTTGTGTGCATTTCAATGCAACGTGTAATTCTGATCCTGGAAGCGAACAGTATGCGAAAACGCCTCGTTTTTTTTACTTGTTCGCGAATAAGCAAATCTTTGCTTTTTTGGTTGGCATTTGGAAGACGTTTCATCTCAAACGGAGCCCCCCGTGCGGGTCAAAAACGGAAAACGGAAACTCCCGGATACTTTTCTGGCAACACGAGAACTCACAACAGCGGTGATTCTGGTTGGTCCGTTGATTCGTTGTTGTTCGAATTTCACAAATCCTCGATGATAAGTTTTCCAGATTTCGCCGAAACCACTGAGTCGAGCGATCGCCACTGAAATTTCCAGTATGTATGTAGCTTGTTGTTTTTCTGAAATTTGCAGGTTACTGCGTTAATTTGGTGAATAAACGATTTGGTTGGCGCGGGTCACTGTCAGCCGACACACAAACGGCACACTGGGCAAAGTTGGTGCTGCATGCACGGACACCATAGGTAGAAATCTGTGCTCAGATAGAAATCAAAGACGCTCATATTTTTAAAAAAAATTTAACCGTATCTCGGAATCTCATCATCGTGCCATTGTAGGTCCGGTGGTTCACAATAACCATCTGAATCGCTTCGTGACGTTTCCATCACTTCTGCAACCTTTGGGTGGTTATGGTATTACGTATGACGATAGTCAGGAGAGGGTCATCCGTATGCATAAGGAAGTTGCAGCACTGCTTGAAATTTGGCCTAAATTTAGGCCTAACGTTAAGACCGGACCGTGGGCATAACGTTATGGCCTAAGCCTAAATTGCAAATGCTCAAAGAATGGTGTATAACTTCTCGTTATATGCAATGATCTATACTGTATATCAAGGACAGTTGAAGCGTACTGAACGAAAAAATGACTAACGTCTTGGTCTCTAAATTAATGTTTTTGGTGGCCTGCTTTTCAAGATTTCAAGATTTTCCTGTTGAAAAAACCAAGGGAAAAACGGGATACCGAAAAACAATACTAACCGATGCTCGCTCGACGTTCTTCATGCGCCAGTGCAACGGACATCGTGGTCAAATGGGCCATGACAAGATGTGAAGTCGAATAAGTCATGATAATTAATTCACATAGAGCAGTGGATAGATACTGTACAAGGCACAGTCAGTCGACAGCATTAGGCCTGGACAAAACACCCGTAAAGTGGTTAGAAACGACTAAGTTCACGTTAACGTCCACCTGCGTGTAGACTGAGTAAGAAACACAGTTGTCGCATCATCTAACATTCACACTCACTTTACAGTGCACGCGTGCAAAAAGGTGCTACACCAATCTGCCCATTCTGGCGTTGTTTTCGGCAAAATTATACACGACATGCAGTTATTTTTGCAATCATGCTAGGGCCGGAGCGCGAAGTTCAGTAAAATAGTCCCAAGCACCCGTACGGGTGGTTCACACACATATTGTATGTACGTTTATGATGAACACATCAAACGCGTCACACGCAAATAGCATTGGGCTTATATTGGTCGCACAATACTAAATCAAAACCTACCCCAGCAACCACACACACACAAAAAACAAAAAAAAAACCCACCCCAACCCCCACACCACCCCACCCCCCCCCCCCCCCCCCCCACAAAAAAACAATCTAATGTTGTCAACGCAACTGCCTGTGTGTTTGAGTATGCTTGGCTGGCAGTGGTTTGAGGACATGATGATTGTTGGAGTTCCTTTTGAGAACGAAGTACCACAACGGAATTTTTGTCAGATGTCGTTGTTCCAACGGCCTGTGTTTCGTGCAAACACGTACTAGGACGTCGGTTGTAGTCAACGCACCGGCGCTCATTATATACATATCATCAGTGTGTTATTGCAACCCTGTATTCATTTCATCGCGCTCATTTAGGGGAGCGTTCCTATATTTCCATCTCCTGCTGTCCGACACACGTGGCGGGTGAACAAACGCGCGACGCGGTCGATATATTGGCATGGAGAGGAAAAGGCAGCCTATAAATGAGAAGGCAGGAACATCCTTTGCATGAAACACAGGCAGTTGCGTTGACAACATTAGCATCAGCCAGATTGCACCGGCGGTCTGATCGGCTGGTGGTTGTTTTGTGGCTGTCATTTACTTCAACTCAGATTGTTTCACGCGGGAAAATTGCCGGTGAGCTAATTTGTTTCTTTTGACAATTTTTTGATCTAATCAGCCGTTCCCCCGATCCGTAAAGGGCCGTAAAAGCCGCCTGCAATCCGACTGTGAGTCACGTCACCATAAATTCAATGATTTCCGATGATCTGATGAAACCTGCATGTAGCGGTGATATGTGCTGTCTTAAAGGCCCATAGGCGTCTTCGAAATCTGGCTAATTGTTTTGTCATCAACGCAAATGGTCAACGCTGGCCGTCAACGCGGCCAGACCAAAGCAGCCCTAAGTGCGGGCTTAGGTTGAATCCGGAAGTCGAAATCCGGAAAACACATTATTTTGCATGTAAATTCTTGCGTTTTTTGGAAATCGGAGCGCAGAAGTGTTTTCGTTTTGCATGCCAATTACTTCCGGGTTCCGGATTCCGGATTCAATCTAAGGGCGAACTTAGGTTAAATCCGGAATCCGGAACTCGGAAATAATTTGCTTGCAAAAATACAAAACATTTCTGGGCTCCGGAAATATTTCCGGAAAACGCAATAATTTACATGAAAAAATAATGCGTTTTCCGGAAATATTACCGGATTCCGATTTCCGGATTCAACCTAAGTTCGCATCAAATGACCGCGATGAAATAGACATTAGGTTGCGTGTTGACGACTTGAGCAGATGTGCGTTAACCACATGAATATGAAGCCCAAAATCTCTATCGATTATAATGTTTCATCAGAAGTAGATGAGCATAACACGCTCACAATCCGAGACAGTTGCGATCAATCACCTACCGTGGTTATACCTAGTTCTCAACATTGTGGACCACTTCGCTCAGGCTCACTTTCAATATTCAAGGTTGCTTGTTTAGATCATGCCCTATCCCAGGAACATTGAGCTTTTATTCTTTCAGCCTCGGCGGCTTCTATTTGACGACGTACGGTATACATACAGTATGTCATTTATGTACAGTAGACGTTCTTTATACAATCTGGACTTATTTTTAGTCATTTGATTCCGCCCGTGACACAAAGTATGATCTTGCAACAGAGTAATGTGCTGATGCACTTCGCTGCAGAGAGGTTTGACTGTAAGTGACTTCTTCAAAGAGGGGAGACTGTACAAACGTACAGTGACGGTGCAAAACCTGCTCTCAGGATTTGGTTTTCCACCTTTCAATACCAACAAGTGCCAAGTGTCGTTTTTTCAAATAGCATATACGCATTTGACTGTGAAGAAAATGGTCTGACCTCTCATGTGCAGGGCTTGTCAGAAAATCAAAAACTGGTTTTTGAACGGATGGTAATGCACATTTACGTAACTTGCTAACCTCTTTTTCAACAATGAGATGTACTGTATATCTTGACATCATTTTCACAAGATTTCTGGGTGTTGCCACTGTTTGTCCGGCCCAGATAGCGGTCCTTAAACATTTTTGACTGGACTGACTGTGTCGTGCTTCACAATGTAGCTTTATTATTCAAAACCAAAGTAAACATTGATTGAAATGTAAGCGGTTTCTTTTCTTCAATATCGCAACACAGTATAGGTCTATAACTTGTTGGCATATATATACCTAAAGGCCCTATCAAACTCATTGATTTTGACCTTGCAAACTTGTTCATAATAGCGCAAGACATTGAGGCATTCAATAATTGCATACTTTGCGTGCAAACTTCAACAAAAAACTCACGGTTCCTGTATTTTTTCTGAATATGTACTGTAACTCTCCTTTCTTTTGTATTTTGCCATTCTTTATGTATCCGTGCAGGCTCAGCTTTAACACACGTGTTCAGTTTACCCTTTATTTTTACACGGTCTAATCTGCTTTATAGAGGCACAGTGTCCAATATTTTCAATCGCGATGACTAAAAATGTTCACTCACACTCATCGTTGCATAGGTGAAAGTATGTGCATTTGGCCACCAAACAGTTGGCGACTTCAAACGACATTTTACCACAAAAGAGAGCAACTATAAGCAGGTTGGACTGTATATTTCATCGTGCGATCAGCCACAAAGCCGTTCGAAACACTGGCCAACGGGTGGGCGTTTTTTATCAGAAGAATGCAGCACACACACACCACTTCAAAGTGCGGGCCTCTTGATGCGGGAGAGTAGGACCTGTTACTCTGACAATAACTTGATTTGCAATGATTTTGTGAGAGACAACGACTGAAAAAAAAACACCGCTGATTATCGTGTTCCTTCACTTTGTGTCTGGTATTCTCAATACCAGTAGGACTTGCAATGCTGACTCTTGGATATACAAAACCAATGCGCACAAATCTTTTGAAAACACAAGGGCTAATCGATGGTTTGTTAACAATTTTGAGCAAAATACGCGCCACGTGATTCAATAGTGGTGGTCGGGACGGAGTGGACTGGGTGCCTTGTTTTTTATCGCTATGTTCTTTTCCAAGAGTCGCCGCGCTCCGTATTTGCCTAAATATTTTTCGACCGCAAAAAGTTTGCTCACCTATGTATATATTTTATTTGGGCGTTATCGGACCATTTTAGAAAATATATTTTTTATAATCAGACTCATACGGGATCTATTTCCATAGTTGCTTAATATCATTTTGGCACTATACTACCTTGGCTTAAATTAAGAACGTTTGTTCATGGGACACAGTCCCCAAAAGCGTCAGTTTATGATGATAAGAGAACTGCTGTGGTGTGCATAATCCGGGAACTTTCCCAAATCCTTTTCTTTTTTCAACCCAACAGCACACTGACTGAACCACAACGTTAGATAAAATTTATATGCGAGTTTCGGAAGGCTGCGATTAGATAAACGCGGAATGGCAAATTTCTGCATTCCGCATTCCGCGTTTATCTGCTCATCTTTGCGGAATTTTGAATTTCTGCAAGTAAATTTATGCTTTTGGTCAAACATCTGAGTTGCTGTTTGCGTTAACACGCAACATTTGAGGTCAGCACAGCACGCTGGAAGTTGTCATCGTCACCCAAGCACACACCATTCCGCAAAGGTGAGCAGATAAACGCGGAATGCGGAATGCAGAAATTTACCATTCCGCATTTATCTGCTCACCAATTTCCGCATTCCGCATTTATCTAATCGCAGCCGAAAATTTGTGCGTTCCCTTTGTGTTAGTTGCGTCTGCCATGTCAGAGGCAAATCTGCCAGAGGCGTTCGCACTGACGAGCCCTGGCGCCTCGGTGTCTATGTCCGCGAAAGCATAGGGCGAACCAGTCCAACGTTACTGCACTCAGCACTGGCACATATACATATGAAGCCGGCCCATTTGTTCTTATTTCATTGTTTAGCTTTTTGAGCCAAACTACACACGCAGTCAAGTCCGTTGTACCAAAAGTGCCATTTCACTCAATCGTCTTTTTAACTGCGCTCAATTGGTCCAGAAGACATTTTGAGCAATGGTGCGCCAAAGTTCGCCATAATTGGTAAGCCTTATTTACTTTGGAAACTTGCGGCCAGGACAAATGACTTTTCCTTGCTGCCCGAGAGCTGATTACTTCCAAAATGGGTTTGCGAATTGCGTACCTCACCAGATACCCGAAGCCACATCTCTCCACAACCTTTTTTTGTAATGAAACGACCTTTCGTGGACCGCACATAAATTATGTTTGCCCGGACTAATTTTATTATTTTACTACTTTTATAATTATGTAAGCCTTCAAAGCCTGAGTTTACCCCTGCCTGAGTTGTCTTAAAAATTTTAGACTCCAGCTGCGTCGCTGTGAAACATCAGCCAAGTCATCATTGCGCCGCACATACACAAGAAAAACATTTTTGTTTCCGGACACAAAAGTTGCACCACAAAACAATGCCGGACCAAGGTGCAGTGTTTTTATGGTAAAAGACCAGGGGCCCGGCCAGAAAGCCAAACATAATGCTTTTTTTCTCTAGGAAAATACTTTCACATCCCAGCGTGGTTGTTTTTCGCACAAAAACTTCACTGTTCGATGTTCGCCCCGGAAGTCCTTGTATGTATGTTGATATGCATTGTTTAGGAAAGTAACGGCTCAGTCATTAGTACTCCCGGACAGCCCGGCCCCGGAAGTGGCCCACAAATATTGATGTATTATGCTTCAACTTCAGCCACAAAAACAGAATCCCCGGATGCCCTATTAAGCATTTGTTGCCACATTGCGAATAACTGAGTTCCATTGTTGTTGGTTTGGACGAGGGAACCGTTGTTTTTTTTTCCAAAAATTTCTGCACCCATGATCTTACGAATAATCATGGCATCAGCCTTTCTTGATGTGTGTTCCTTTTTTTCTTGAAAGAAGGCATACAGGGTGGCCCAGAAATTCCTGATCCAGCTGACTGATGAACGCGAGCGGCTTTCCAAAATGCCAAACTATCAACTGAACGAACAATGCCCAGTCCCTAGGTCACTCACTGTTCACTATAACGAGGGTAGACTGTATCTGCAACCCTAGTGTGTGTGTGTGTTTTTTCTGACCCGAACACCTCAGGACCCACCCGCAATTCCGGTCGTACAACTTTGATCTATGAAACGCTGGATTGCATATATTGTGACCTCCGATCTTTTTGAACCCTGTGTCATAAATCAGCTGGTAAACGTGGGACAGACACGAAAAAAGTTATTTTATTTTGTTGTGTTTTGGCAGAAAAAGTGACACATTTTTAAACTTTTTTTGCCATTGTGTTCGGCTTGGTCATTTTGCGATATTGCTTTTTCTGTGAAACCATTTTCGGAACCAAAAAAAACAAAATTTATAGCCCCGACGATTTTCTGAATGTTTCCATTTTTAACAGCTTTCTTCGGCCAAAAAGGCAATCTTTTCACATATGGTATTTTGTCTCAAGGGAACAATTTGAAAATGCAACCTTTTGGCGCAGCGCACCATATAGTGTCCATTTTGCAATCAAAGTGTCTCTTATTTTTGTTGTGTGTGACAGACTGTTTTCAGACTGCAGCAACTGCAGAGGCCACTCACATTTTTAAACTCATGCAATGACTAACCAAAAGTTAAATTCGAGACCATATGCCTCAAATAAACAGTGTGTGTGTTTGACCTCCCAATATTTACACACCCATTTATTTACTTCCTGACATAAATGGACCAAGCATGAGTAAACCGCATAAACAACCCTATTCAAAAGGGACCCTGACTAATATTTCAAATTGTTCAAAATGTTATTTTTAAAAATTATTGTCCGTTTCGATCCCGGTGGGGCGATTATTGTGTGGACATTATTAAATTGAGTACTTTTTATTTTCATTGGTTTCATGGAAAAATTATAACCCAAAAATTTGTGTAAACTGTAACTGTTTACCAACTCTCGTATGGACACGTAAACATCGTGAACTGTCTTTATTATTCAGCCCAACCCATTCAATATTTTTCTCGCACTCTATAAAGTTGTCTGGGCTGAAGCAAAGTCATTGTAACTTTCCTAAAATGATTACAATAACTGCCATCGGTTGCCTGCATGTCATTTCTATGATTTTATTGAAAATTATGTCTGCTGCATGCCATGCTCCAGCCAAGAGCAAAGCAAAAATAAAAACTTGCCGCAAGTTTCCGATCTTAGACCCGTGCCCTTGATTACCCCCTGGGACTTAGATATTGAAACCCTGCACAAGCCTCAGGGAAGGCAAAAACGTCGTTTCCGGGGTCTGAATGCGTAAAAGTGAGAGTATGGCAAGCAATAACAAACATGCGTTTCTGTACGTTACTACCGGTTTCGGTGTTTTATTCCATGCGCCTAGGCATTCTTTACGAACAAAATTCACCTAATTTTTATTTCTCTTCTGCTCTAAACGCTCTATGTGCTATAATTCTGTCGACAAATAGAGATGTAAATGTTTTATTTGCATTTGCTCTGTATCATGGTATGTGGTATGGTACAATTTTATCACGGACGCGTTAATAAAACGAAACAGTGTTGAAGTTCTATAAGCACCATGCAATTGTGGAAACCGTTAATTGTGTTTGAAACGCTGTTTTTTCTTGCGTCAGAAATATTAATGCCAAAAAATGTCTTTTCCAAACACCGCACTGTTTGCTTTATCGTTTTTTTGCAGCAGAAAACCGGCTGGTAAGCCAAACCCAGGGTTGCTCAGCCCAGCGTTTTTCGTTGTGAAATTTAATCCGAAAAGTGCTTTATTACTGCCAGCTGCGAGCGATAAACTAGAGTTAAAAAATGCCTGTTTCTTGTTCTTTCGTTTATTGAGAGCGGGATAGTCGCAAGTGAAACCTAAGGTACCAGATGGGTGAAGCGTAGGGTATACATTCACCGAGGCTCGGGGCACAGTTACACACTTTGAACGTGTGGTTTTTGTGTTCCTCTTTGTTCCCAAGCTGGCTGCGTTCCGGCCATAAAGTTCCATGAATATTTTATGCCGAGAGGCCCCGATGTTTTTTGATGAAGAACTCCAACGGTGGTGCAGTATATTAGGTACCAGGCGAGCGAATTGACTGCGTTTCTATTTTGTTGAAGGACATCCCAATGCGCACAGCCCAATCTGAAAAGCCGTTCGTTGTGTCCAAAACAAATAAAATGTCAATAAATTCGGTTCATTTAATAATGACACAAAGGAAGTAGGTGTTGATGAGTCAGTGCTCCAACCACTGTCAGAATATACATACATATTGAATACATAGCTTGTGTTTTCATCTTGATGTTGCGTGTTGCTAAAAATGCTATCCTCATTTTTGGTTTCCATGTTTTCACAATGAAGTTCTGTTCCCATGCCTGTTTGGAACGCGAAAACCAAACTGGTTCCCTTTCTTCCGAAGCGGCCGTTTTGGGCTCTTTCTACTCCGTTGACGATTACCATGTTTAGTTTTCGGACAGCTGGCAACGTGGTTTCCTATATTCTGACATCTCATTTTTAGCCTGTGCACTCTTTATACCACGCTTTGTATGGAGTACCGTCATCCCGTTTGACATGTAGTGTTGAAATGTGTGTGTGTGTGGTTTCGTTGAAAATAGCACATGATACCATATATTTGCGTTAACCATGGACTTTTTTATGTGAAGGATTCTATTCCAAAAAGCGTGGTCAAATTTCAAAGTCCCAAGTTCCCACTGTCGCACTGTGCTCGATATTAGTTTTATTTGCACAGTGTCTTAGTGGCTTGGCTTATGGATAGCACTTGGCTTTTGATATATTCTGAAAAGCGTGTGGTGGCAATAGGAGGTGAAACGTCAACGAGTTTGGCTGAGCTTCATTGTCTTGGTCTCGTGATGTTTCGTGTGGCGTAATTAGGTATCCTTCATGCCGTAATTCACCACGTGGTTTTCAGGTCGATCATTTTTGCCCCCGGCAGTAAGCATCAAAAACAACTGGCTAACTGACTAGCATCCCTGCGAAACCTTGTAAGGCCATGGGTGGCATGAAACCTAGTGATCGGATCGCTTCGGCCCCGGTCTTTCCCAAGTTATATTTTTCATGTAGTTTAATTTCATGGCAAAATAATAATTTTATTAAATATACGACGCGGACCCGGATCAAACCGATCATCAAGTATGATGCCAACCCGAATGTCTTCATGATATGTTGTGCCCACGATTGCATTATCGAGCAACACTGCACTACCCTGTGTTCGACCACAAAAGCTATAATGTCTTTATAAGACATCAATGGAAATAAGACACCGAACTCCCCTCCGGTGGTCTGTAATGTCAATCCAATGGCTTTTCTTAGCAAAATTTTTTTCCACGGCTGTTTTTTGTAGTTTCCTTTATGATGGAAGCTGAACCTGTACTTGTGTTTCTGGTTCGGGTGCTTCCTAGGATTAATTGGGATTACAATGTTTCTGTCACCATACTTTTACGAAATGCTCTTTTTTATTTATTTCCTTCGTGGCACTCTTTTAATCCACGTTTAGAACTTTTCAGATCCAAAATACAGAACCCAGTATTCTTCAAGATTTCGTCCAAATTTTTTTCGCGGGTTTGATGCCCGAAACCCGTCTCTGCGCTGCCTGACAACAGAACAACGCCCAAAACTTGCAATCTCTAAATATGCTGAAAATGCGGCAATTACGCAATTTATTATTAGTATTCTTATTTCTCGTCATCAGATCTGAAGCCAACCTGGAGAAACGGGAAGGTATGAAAATTGGAACAAAACTTTTTGAAAAAGTTCGTTGGCCCAATGAATTAGTTCCGGTTCAAAACCGTCCATTGAATTACTCAAGCCTGATTCATCAAGGCGAGCCACAAACACGTTATCTCAACATGAACTTGAGAACGGTAGGGCCTTATTTATACAGTTTCGTACTACAAGATCGAAACGGTCAATCAAGAGCCACATCTTCTCACCAATAGCCGAGTGGAACTATGCTGAACCTAATGTTTCAGTGAAAGCCGAACTGTGCTGGCCGAATGAGCACTGGGTGAACTGCGGCCCACCAAGGGAATGTGAACCATCATGTCAAAATGGTGGACATTTGCCTGTGAGTATTGGGAGGGGTGGGCTGAAAGTTTGGTTACCAAATTATGGGGCCCAAGCTACGGGCTACTATATTATGGAGGTGTTCGTCACGAAAAGGGTCATTGCCCACTATGTTTTGGCCCTAAAATGATCGTTTCTGTCGCCGGAATATGCGGACCTGACTGACTTTGTCACGCCAGTTGGGCAGAGGCCAAGGCCAGTTTCAGGCTCGAAAAATTCGGGTCCCGAAATTGAACCCCCATACGTATATCGGCTCATAGTAATGTCGTCAAATTACCGCGTCAAATCCTTTCATCAAATCACATGTATCATTTCTCGCGCTCATTTGGGCTCATGTACTATTGCTTGATTTGACGACAAAACTATTAGCCCATATAGCACACAAAAAAGTGAAACAGTCACCATCAGACACGTCTTGTCTGTGATTCATTTCAATCCATCCAGGTACACTGCAAATCGCACCAGGGGCCGAATCGATCGTGCAATTTCGGTCGTTGCGTCTGTAAACCAGGCACCATTCGGAATACGGTATCGTACGAGTGTGTGGACCAGCGTTATGGGTGCCCGTCGGGCGATCAATATAGGGTGACTTTGTGGGCTAATTTAGTACGTTTGGCTACTTTCAGTCTTTGCATGCAGACTGGATAATAGCGGCTAGAATAGTATATACTAACACAGGTTAACTGAATTGGCTTATTGGAGTGTGGTTGACACACAGGGCTACCCCACACAACATTAACTCAAGCGCTCGCTGATCGAAATTCACATACATAGGTGTGTCAACTCTTCCACAAACAGCCAGTATTTCAGTTCAAACGTTTTTTATTCACATGAGATTTCGAGGGACAGTAGAGAGGATACACCAAACGATGTACGCCGTATACTTTCAATCACGAAAACGTATGCAAAACTTAGCAGCAAACCCGTTTCTACAACTCCATTGAAATATTAGATTTTATACATACAGTCTCAATGGATAATTGCCACCCGCAGTGGTATGGTTGTCCTCCCATCGTTTCGTGAATCCCACTCCAAAAACCTCATTGATTGGCTGGCTGATGTTTCACCCATTCCATATATTCATAATTGCAGCATCACACGCCCTATCAAACGACGCCCCGGCCCAACCATCGCGATTTGTATGAAACACGACGAACCACGTGGGCACAAACAATCAGACCACCGACGTATAAGCCGCCAGATGAAATGCGTCGACCCTATGTGATTGCACGCACTGACGATCGGGAGGAGGAGTACAGGTAATGGGATACTGAAGAGCCATTGGGGCACCTTTTGGTCTTGCGAGCTATAGTGGAAACTGCGGGGACAGAAGTCAGCAACGTGCCCCCGGCCACCGGTAAGAAGGGATTGTGCAAACCCTTGGTTATTTGACACCCACCAGCTATTCAACAATAAAGTGTTGTCAACGCAACTGCCTGTGTTTTCTGCAAACACCTCTGGATATCGGTTGTCGTCTTGTCAACGCGCCCATCTATGAGGCTTCTGTCGTCGCGCTATTCGTTTACACGCATCACACGTGTTTTCCATGAGACACCCGTTTGCCAACTGCGTTTGCACGAATCACGGGCAGTTGCGTTGACAACACTAGCATTGGCTCAATAACTGTATGGCTGGAGGGATCCAAAAAGTTTATATCGCAGCAAGCACTGACGATGACCTGGTGCACCACTGACTTGTGGCGACAGAGCTCGATTTAAGAATAGAGCATAGTTGCGTTGTGTACATGTCGTGACAAAAAAGTTGTGAATAAATATAGCTAGCACAATAAATTGTGAAACATCACGCATGGTCAATCCACACATACGTAATGTTTCAGACGAAGACAAGAGCAAGAGCACAGACGGCGTAGCCAGCATCGGAAAGAGAATGAGGGCAGATACGATCAGGTGATCAAATACCAACAGCACGCGTATGCGTATCAGAACACTGACAGACCGGAAACCACTACTGGGTGAGTGCCCTGAGTTCAGAATATTGTGAAACATTAGTCAGTTTAAGTTTTCTTGGATTTATCGCGGCAATCATACAATCATTTACCAATATGGTCTTTATATAACTGAATTCGCACGGAATTTTCCACGTTAGCCCCTGAGTATCGTGGGGCTGGAAGACTCTGGTGGACCATACTGTATAGCCCCGCAATTGATTCTGCGGATTCGGTTACTGTAATGTTTCACATCAGGTTTTGAGGATTTCACTGCGAAAAAGATCGCGATTCACCAATCACCACACAATACAAGCTCTGTATAGTATGTCCCCCAAGATGTGGCGCCCCGGTGCGCAAGATGTTTTGGTCCCAAGGGTGTGTATTGAGAAGCGGGTGTACAGTATATGGCACTGACGATGCCCTGGTGCACCGCCCATAACTGACATCTTATAAGAAAACAAAAAACACAACCAAAAAGTCAACAATCTTTCAGTTACCACCCCGGTTACATGGTGCGTAAATATGAGAACGACGGCAAAGACCCTTACGACGAGGATCAATATTACAAACTCAAGTCGGCCCATGCGACTGATGCAGCCCCGGGCACCATAAGGAGTCATTTGGTCATGTTTGGCAGTTTATTGTTGTTGTTATGGGTATTTTGAGCGCGGGCGGTTATATTTGATTCAATTTTAGTTCGAAGTTCGTTTGTGTAAATTTGGCCGTACTTTGTTAGGAATGCTGGGAAAAGTATAATATTTTTCCAAAGTTCTTGAAATTATTGGCCGGACCGCATCAAACCTCATGTAAAGTCGTTCGGTATGATGGACTTTAATTTGTTTATTATTTTACTTTGTGCGTAATTGTAATTATAATTAATTACTTGTGCCAAAAATTGGTGCATCAATTGTGCTGACACGTTTTTCATTTGCTTGCGTCTGAGATCAGTGTAATTTTAGTCAATATATCACAAAAGTTTTCGTTATATACGTGTATACATACGTTGATTCGCGTCTTGTGCTGAAGTCCAGTGACCCCGTTCTACATTAGAATCAGTCGCAAATTGTCATTTCTCATGAATTTTTATTTGTTGTTTCCCTTCTTATGTGCTTCTATTGTGAATTAATAGTGGAAAATAACTCGTCTAACGGCAACTATCCTTCTTTGTTGTTTTGTTGTTTCTCTCTCCTGGTCATTCAGCTTGCGTGATATTTCATTCGATAAACGGTTTTCTTCGTTTAGTGTGTGTACTGAAAAATCGTGAAACATCAGGCAGTTCTTATCAGCAGATATTGGTTGCAGAATGACTTTATAAGAATTGGTCAAATTTTTTTCCTGATTCGTAAAGAGGGAAAGTGACGGGGCAATGACGTTGCGTTGCGTGATCGCACACAAAGCATGTAGTAAAGAGAATATTTCAGACCTGCGCCAACGTGGTTGATCTGCTGGATTATTTTCAGGTGAAAATGTTTTGCGAGAATCACAAATAGCACAGTGGTTAAGAGTGACTGAACGTGAAAATCAGGATTGATTTTGATGAATTCTTATATGGTCATTGTGCGACAAATATCCGCTCCATACTCTGGGGGGTCAGACGGGTTATACGACACCTAGCTGAACATAAAAGGCACCTGGTGAAGCCACATAGCCCATGCGCAGAAACGGAAAAGCGTATCCAACACACAACATCGGAAACTTTCCTATTGAAGCCCCACCGGCTGGCAGTCCAGCTCGAATAGGACCTGGACTTTTAATCAAAATTTGTTATTGAGTATATGTACGTGAAGTATATTACCTATATTGCGAGAAGCAACATGGTGCATTTTCACACATGGCTTTGGAAGAAGAAAATAGCAAGTACACTTTATCTGTCCCTCAGCATATCGGTATGCACGCTGGTCGCACGCTTTATCAGAAGACGCACTGTCATCAAAGCGTACTGCTCACGATCGACGTTCTAAAAACATTCAACGTAACACCTGTACAAATTCGAAGTTTATACATACCTATGAGCTTGGAAACTCTCGAACATTTTTTGCAACTATAGGAATTGAAATTAAAACAGATTCAAAAACAATTTTTATAAACCTAAAATTTCAAAAAATATTTCGGCACCTGGATATTTCGATATAAATGCAAATATCCACCTGGTCACGAACTCACCTAGTGCCAAGCCATATTTCGGTTGTTTTGACGCAGCATTACCATTTCCTACAGAACTACAGAACTCTCAACAAGTATACATACCTAAAGTATCCCGGTGCGCACGATTCTTTGCACTTCAGTTTTTGACTCCAGTGGCGAAGTTGTCAGTCGACTATATGTACTTTGTGTGTTAAGGTCTGCACATTGTTTTTGTATCGACAACGTCGTCATACCACTGCACCCAAAAGGTGATGTGGTGGAGGTGCCACGAATAGACACTTAATATGCAAATTTCGGACAAAAATAAAACACCCGTGGCGGGACATATTCGGTCCGAGTCTTTTCGAGGGTGTTTCGTGAATTTACGATGCACTTGATCGTTCAAAAACAGAATATCGGACACAAAGTGTTTGACCTCAAATCAAAAACAACGAAACTGGTTGACCAATCACGGTTGAAAGTTCAAATTTCTCCGCCACAGTAATGTTCGCGCGACCATAAGCGATGGCTGTTTCTGGCTGGTCGCCGACATCCGCCGGCTTGGTCGCATTTGATTGGAACACAGTGTGCGCCACAGCGACCAAAATGGTCGGATGGTCGTATGGCACCCAGAAATTGTGGTTGCGACCAAACACTGTGCAATTGCAGCAATTCGGTGGGCTCGCATTTGATTGAAAACAACCGAGGTGGACCAAAAAAACCTGTCGATTGGGAGATTACTTGTTGGGAGACCTGTAAATTGTCTCTTGCTTAGCAGGAGTCTACCTTATTCTCTCACGAACACTGCTGTCTGCCTCCCGTCCGTCCGATAATTGTGGCATATACATACATACAACAAAAACACAGATAAGCGAAAAAAGTTATTCAAAATTACATATTCCACATTAAAAAGAATCAAGAACCAAAATGTACAAATCCGCATCTTTTGTGTTCACCATCATTATTATATTCATTGGCGCAACAACCAAGTCTGAAACCACCGGAACCGGATTGACTTGTTGGGAGAACGAAGAATACGTGGAATGCGGGAGAGGGAATGCGAACTCAGCTGTTCGCATCCGACGCGTGATTACCTGCCGGACCACTGCTTGCGAAAACGATGCTACGCTCAACGATGCATTTGTGTTGACGGTGGGTTAAAGACTGTGTCGGATTCATCTAAGACACCGCATTTTCTTGAGTGGAAATTAATGACATATAAGCCCGAAAGTTGATGACCGCCAGCAAAAAAATGCGCGCGTCTTCTAAACTCGCCACTTCACGAAATTTAGACTAAATATATCGGTATCAAATTTCAAACTTCTCCATCTCGCGATTTACCGGGTTTGGAAGACGCGGTTTTTTGCAAGCAAATTAAGCTGACTTATACAAGCACAGGTATACACCGCTGTACTGTCGCGCACCCCGACCAAGTGGACGCAATCGAGCCACGGCTGTTCTATCGATATTATTATTTTCATTAAGACCTCAAGGATAACCACCTGATGTTTCACAGGCTTTGTTCGCAACAGCTACTCCAACTGCATCAAGACCGAGCGTTGTCCGCGAATACATTCCCATGCCAAACAGGGTCAATATTCCAACCACAAGTCGGCTGACGCGGCTGATGCTGCCATGGGCACCGCCAGAGTCATTTGGCCATCTTTGGCAGTTTATTGCCTGTTCTTGTGGGTGTTCTGATTGGGCGGTTCTGTTTGAATGTGTAAATTTGGCCGTATTTTTTGGGAAAAGTAATTCTTCCAAAGTTCTTGAAATTGCCTTTCAAAACCTCGTGTATAGACACGTTCGGTATGATGGACCTTAATTTGTTACGTTATTTTAAATTGTGCGTGATCATAATCATTTTTGTGCCAAAAATTGGTGCA
>JASAMV010002812.1:0-11992 GCA_030248065.1 Rhynchonema sp. JSB1_4
ATGAACGTGACGCCACTGAACAGCGCGCATTGCATCCAGATCAGAATATCGTATTCTTTCAGATGCTCCGGGTCCTTGTGCACCAGCTCGAACAACGTGAAGTGCGGCACCACACCCCAGCGGCCCACACAGGTACGTTGCAGCCAATGGTTCATTTCCATGGCACCAATCGAGACTTTGTGCCAGTCTTGTCCTGTGAAATCCTCCTGGTACAGATGGTCAAATTCCAGATCCAACGCGAAAGCACCTTCGCGACGCATGACTTGCATGCCGATTCGTGCGAACTCCTTGAAGTGCTGAACATCGGTCACCAAAATTTTCTGGGTGATCGTGCCCAATGGTCGACCGGTTGCGAGCTGCACGGCGTAGTGCGCCAGTTCAGGTGAATAAAACACCACTGGATCGCCGTTATCTTCCGTCGCTTTCGCTCCAAATTTCTTGGCAACCAGACCTTTCACGATAGCACCGAGGTACTTGTCTGGATTCGACTTGCCCATGTATGTCGCCACGCTTTTCAGCTCAGCGACTTCCTTCGCAATCACGGCTCCATTCACTTCCTTTTTGGTGCCTTGCACGTACAATTCGCGTTTGTCCGAAAACAGCTTTGTCTTGCCTTTGTACATCAGGCTGATCGGACTCGGGTGCACGGTCTTGTCATCACGCTTCGCGCCACGGTAACCCGTGCGCTGCGGATACAACGACGCCATAGGATGGTTCGGAATTCGCAGGTTGTAGGGCGAGTAACGCGGACTCAGCACCTCACCAACCGACAGCAGTTCACCTGCGTGATCATATCCAAACAGGCCCTTCGTAGGCACTGTGAACGGTTCGGACTGATTGATGTCCAACGGGTCTTCATCCAACAATTCTTCATCCTGCACTTCAGGCACATACGACGAGGCCACATGTTCCCGACGGAATGTATAGCGCTCATCGATTGTCTGTGCATCTTTCGATTTGTGGTCATTGGCCACTCCGGCCCACTCCATGTCTGTGCCATGCACCAGACGGCCTTTTGTTTTGACTTTTTCGAGAAAGTCCAGTCGTGTCTGTTTGTTCGCCAACCAATCTTTCTGGATTCCATCCGGCTGGGCAGACTTTGTGGGCAATGGCATTTTCATAACGTCAACCTCCACATAAGTCGAAGCCCCCGGGTCTATCTCCTCTTCAGTGTCGGTCTGATGTTTCAAATATTCAATCAACTTTGCGAGCTCCGGTTCCAAAATTCGGTACTGACCCACACTGGTCATGTACTCGTGACCGGCAGCCGCTGTGTCCATGCTTTCAGCACCAGCTGGACCCTTGACCAGGTCCGGTCTGTCCGTAATCACGGTACCAGACACCGAGCTGGATACTGTGCCGATCGTCGTTTCCGACCGTTCACCTCCCTGGTTACTAGGTCCATTTTCGTCCTCTTCATCCAGCAGACCACTGTCCACTGATTTGTCCATCAGCTCGTTCTCTCCTCCCAACAGCTCCTCTTCATTCACCGGTTGGTTCTCCATGCACGCTTCACTGTGCAACCAAACGGATTCTTTCTTCGGCTCTGCTTGAAATTGCTTTCACAATTTGCTTGACAGTTTGCAAGTCACAATTTTGAATTGCAATAGCTCTGAAAATAGAAGATCCGTTCATTAGTAGGGTTTTACATCCATAACTTGATCGCAAGCGCTGCGTGCAGAAAACCCGTGACTGCTGCATACAGAACAGAAAAACCAAGGAAAGCAAAAAGATGAGAACTGAGGAACAGCAGCCACAAGCACAATTAAGCGCTGCGCGCGGACTCAGTCTTCTCGAATCCAATTGCATGACACAGTCGACAGAGACTGTGTACAGACATCTTCTTGCAAGACATCCACGGCCGTGACAGAACGTGATGTTGGCGCCGGGTAGCAATAGACAGGTCTGACTGGGCAGCGTAGATCTCCACCCCCAGCCTCACTGCCAAAGCCACCGGCAACACAACCAACACCGAAATCCACCATTTTCGTGGAGACCCACAACTGACATCTGTGGTCTGTCTCCTTGAAAGTGCCTCCATTTCGCTCCATGCAGCCATCCTGGCCCCCACTCAGGGCCAATTCACTTCTTCATTCTCAATTCATTCGGCTTCCTTCATCGAGCCCCACACACTGACACCCCAGCGGGCGCACTTTGTGTGAGCTCTTTCTCTCTCTTTTGTGGCTCCACGAGCCAAATTTCTCCATCGTCTCGCCACTCCATCTTCATTCTTCATGAATAGTACCTGTTTCTGAAAGTTTTAGGTTTGCCTTACCCCAAAGCAACCCAAAATCCCAAAATCGTTGAAACGAAAAATGTCCATTTTCTTTCTCAAAGAAAATTGGTCGGTCCAACTGCGTATGTCAATTTTCATCCCGATGGTCGGCTCAAGACTGTTAGTAAAAATCAACATTTTTACAAAACACAGTACGAAATCGCATTCGAACAAAATCCAATACAATCGTAAAACTTCGCTCCAATAAAATCGCAACTCCAAAATTGAAACATCAACGAAACGCAAAATTTAACACTATATACACTATGTACAATCGTTTTCGTGCCTTTTCATTGCTCCTCCGAGGTCACCCCACGCAGGGCGTACCTCGCGTTGGCCTTTCTGCTTTTCTTGGCCACTTGCTGCATCTTGAATTTGTTCTCTTCAGGCACGTAGGTGACGGTACCACCGTCCCAGACCAAATTATTGTCAATTTCATCGGCAACAAGCGAAAATTTGTCCAAATTCTCCGGCCGGTACACCTCCCCAGTGTTGTTTTTGAACGCCGTGGTCATCAAAAACGGCCCGGTGTAACCACGCACGATTTTGCGGTCACTACCTTTCGCCACTTTCGGATCGTAAATCCGACCGCGTTCACCGGCCTCCGATTTGACACTCAAACAGTTGTGTCGGCCTTTAGTCTCTTGCTGTGGTTTCAGTCGAACGTGCACCGTTGAGGTGCGACTCGGTTTCATGGCCGAGTTTTTCACGGATTGCTGTTTTCGAACCGGCTTCAACTCTGCCCTCACAACTCCAACCTTCAGCGTCGGAACAGACGCAGGTGGGGTTGGATAGAACAGATCCCGTTGAATCGGATAGCCAATTTTGCCTTGCTCCATGTCTGGATTCGACGTCTTCATTGGGGGACAAATTTGAACATCGCTTTGAACTTTGAAATTGTCCACCGCGTTTTGTTCGCGCAAACGCGGTTCCGGCATACGATGACAATTGGCAGCCGAAATGCCAGTCAGATGCTCCGACACTGCACCGAGCATAATGTGCATGTCTTGATTCGCCTTGTTGTTTACAGCGAACGGCATAAAGCTGTACTTCGGCGGATTGTCACCCACAATCACGCGCAACATCACCCATTCGTCGGCTTCGTCACCCTCCACCGTGTTATAAACAGACAATTGCAATGCTTGCAAATGCGTGATTCTCGGTACACGGTAACCAGCGGCCCTTTCAATCATTCTCAGGGCCTGACCAGGGATAATGTTGGGGTTACAGCCAGAATCTGCCAACATTCGCGTTGATTGACCCTCCAAGAAGCCGTGAACGAACGCCCTGTGTTCACACGTATGTTTCGGCCATGGTACCCATTCGCAGTCCTCATATCGCGGACACGTGACTCCTTTACGCAACGTCATGCCCTCTGTCGGTAGCACTTTTGGTAGCAGCCTGTGAGTCACTGTTTGGACATGCTCGCTCTCTTGTTTCGTCATCGTTCTGATCGGCAAGTCCAAATTCTGCTGATAGTCACATTTTTGTTCTTCAGCCTCCTGCAGCTCTCGCTGCTGCTTTTGCTCATTTTTGTTCTTGTTGCTGCGCCTTCGCGCACGCGTTCTTGTCCGCTGTTTCTGTTCACTGCTGCCTTGCCCTGCTGCGGATACCATTGCATTCTTTGTGTAGCACTGACACTCATCATGACAATTGAAGCATGGTCGCTGCTTCATCATTCCAATTTTTCCTGTATTTGTCCTCTGGTCCTCTTGCGCAGCCGTTCGTTTTGGACAATCTCGGGAATAATGGCCTTTCTCATTGCACAGAAAGCACGTCACCTCGGACGCCGGCCTTTGCCGTCGCTGTTGGGACTGTGCGTCTGACGGATTTTGGCCAGTATTTTGTATCTGCGGCTGCTCTTGCTGCTGCTGACTCGGCGTCGTGCTCGGTGTCACTGACACTCCTTGCAGGCACTCACGAGCAATGTGTCCTGGCTGGTTGCACGTATGACATGTACGTGAATCGAAACCTCGTCCGCGGAATCCACCACCCCTGCCTCGAAAGCCCTGGCCGCCACGCCAGCCACCATTGTAGCCTCCTTGGTCTTGCTGTTGATCTTGAGATTGCTGTTGGCCATTGTTGTAGTTGTTGTTGAAGCGGCCGCCTCTGCCACGGAAACCAAAACCGTTTCCCCGTTGTGGGTATCCCGTGTTTTGGCTCTGTTGCTGTTGCTGACCGCTTGCAGCTTTCTCATGCTCAGTCGCAACCAGGTATGCACGAACGGCAGCCATCATGGCATTCAAGTCCTTCGATGGAACTTGTGTGCGCGCCAAATGCGCTCGCAGCTCTGGGGTTAGGCCACGGGAAAACAGCTGGCCCACATGCTCATGGAACACTGTCCTTGAAGCATCAGGATACACCTTGATCACCAGATCGTGCACGCGCTGCACATAGCTTTCGATCGTCTCGTTGTTCTTCCATTTGAAATTCGACATTTCAATTTCAGCAGCAAAATCGGTCGATGTGCATCCAAACGTCACTTTCAGGGCCTTCGTGATTTTCTCAAAATCGAATCGGCTTGTGCCCTGATTTTCCCAATATTGTCGTGCGATAGGGCCCAACGTCAAGTAGAACACGTATGCGGCCTCTTGCTGCGTCTGCGCACCGACTTCCCTGCACAGATGAGTCACTTCACGCACAAAAGCACCAAAGTGCTGTTTTGACGTGTGACCATCGTATTTGACAGCGCCCAATTTGTTGTGCAAAACCACATAGTTCTTCAGTTTGTTTCGACGCTCCAAGCTCAGCGTCCAATCATTTTGCAGTGGTTTGCCCTCTCGCGTAAAATACTTGAATTCTTCTTCCAGTTCGTACTTGTTGATATCAAATGCAGCTGAAGTGTCAGCTGGTTCACGCTGTTGACCAGGTTGTGCAATCATTTGCTGGCCACTCAATTGCTGTTGCCAGTTCAACATGGCCAAATCTGTTGATTGGTCCAATTGTTCACGACCATTTTCTTGAGCAATCGGTCTGTGCGACGGAGTCGGGCTGGGACGACGAGGGGGTGGTCGGCCACCGCCGCTACCACCACCATTGCCTCCTCCATTCCATGGGGGGTCGCCACCAGGGTCTCCAGGACCACCGCCGCCACCATAACCGCCACCACTGGCGCCATATCCACCACTTTGGCCCAAATAGCCATTATTGTTGTTGTGTCCACCGTGACCGACCTCGCCTGGCACCACACGACCGTTTCCGCCCGATGGCCCAGCCATGGCAGGCCATGGACCCATCGGTGCACCAGTGTGCTGCGTACTTTGGCTTGGTCCAGCACTGTGTTGTTCCCGATTCCCACTCTGATCACCCCGTTGTGATCGAGCGCTGTTCACATTGGGCGGACCCAAATATTGACAGGCAAAATTGTAGACTTCCACCGCATCTTTTCGTGCCCAAGGTGCACTTCGTGGTGGGATGACTTGGCCTTGTTCGTTGCGCTGTGGTGCTTGCTGCGGTTGGTGTTCCCGATTCCCATGTTTAATGTGGATTGCAGCCTTGTCGATCTTTCCAATTCCAGAAATCCACAAAAACGTCCATAGGTCCAGTTCCTTCATTTGCAGACGCGCGACATCATCAAAGTCGCCGTCCGGATATCGATCGATCAAATATCGCTGCATTGCTTGCACGAAATTGGGGTTGATTTGGTGCCATTCACGCACATCAACTTCGAAAACCCCGTCTCCAATTTGCCTGAATATCATGTGCGGTGTACGTTCACCGTTTTGTTGACGCTGCTCTGGCGACATCAGCGTTTCTGGCATCGGCATCGCACCCAAACCCGGACTAAATTCCAAGTCCCTGAGTCTGGAAGCCGGTCTGCCATCAATATTGTTGACCACAACTTGACCGTGTTGTGGTTGCTGCCTTTGTTCATTTGGCACTTGCAGCAAATCTTCATTCAAATCATTTCCATTTTCATTCACATTGTTCGGCTGTTCATTTGGCGGACGCTCAACCACCTGGTGCTGCTCTCCAGCACGCACATTTGGTGTTGACGTAAATCTGGGGCCGATATTTCTGTCGTTCTTCGGCTTGTCTCCAATATCGTTCAGCTTGCCCAGCTGCTGTTTCACTTTGTTGTTTCGATCGGCCATTTCGCGCACAAACAGCTCATTCTGCTGTCTTCGGTCATGCGCACGCGTGCTGCGCGGCTGAGAGACAGACGGGCGCCTTCTATTTTTATTTTGTTCGTCTTGTCGTTGTTCTGACTGTTCAGCAGCCGGCTGAGCTGGGTTTCGAGCCATATCGTCGGGGTGAGCACAAGCATGAATTCCACTGAACTCAGCCTCAACCCCTTGCTCGACGCTTTCTTGTTCCAATAATTCATCGCCCATTCTTCGTTCGGCTAGCCCTTCAATAAAATTCCTCGTTCGTTGACTTTCGGGCTGATCTTCTGTCGGTCTGTCAGCCCCAGGCGATGGTTGACTCGTGCCAGGCAGCCTCAGCTGCGGATTTTGCTCCATCAAATTTTTGACATGCGGGCAGTCCACAAAAATGTGGTTTTCATCACCACAACCAATGCAAACATGCACTGGATTTCTGGGCGCCGTCGTATCTCTGCGGTCGCCTCCAATGAAACTCCTGAGTCGGTTCATTTTGTTCGTTGTCGCCGTTTTTCTTTCTTCAACAATAAAATCCAATCGGTCAATCACGTCGGGTTTTCAAAACACGAAAACCAAGCAGCGACGCTGTGTTTCGTTCCGTCCCACAGCAAAAATCCAGACCGACGAGCTTGAATTTGATGTGAATGGGCTTTTGGGATCCAACACCCTAAGCCTCAGACACGGGCCCGTTTTTCGGACTGTCCTCCCAGAGATCCAACACTCCGGTGCAGTCAAAACGGCCTCAAATTTAGCGTTGAAACTGTATCGCCCAGGTCTCAGTACCCAGGTACAGCTTTCGTTCAAGTCGGCCAAAAATCACTGTGTCGAGACTCCACAAAACAACCAGCAGGCCCAGTCACAAACTAGCGCAATTTGCGACAAGGGCCCGATCGCTCCTGGCTTTTCCAAGCCTCGTTTCGTCCGCTTCTTGTCGTTTGGGCCGGGGTCAGCACCCCCCCAAATTTTTCGGTCCTGTTTTTGGGCCGGGGTCAGCACCCCCCCAACGTTTCCAGTCGTGAATTTGGGCCGGGGTCAGCACCCCCCCCAAAATTTCTCGATCGATTGTGGGGCTGGGTCAGCACCCCCCCAACTTTTTCAGCTTTTTGTTCGGGCTCACCACTTGTGATCTTGTGGGAGCACACCCGTCCAAGCACTCCCACGAGGATCGCGCCGCACTCGGTCTCGTAGAGTGCAGCCAGGCAACACTCCCAGTGCAGCCACTGACACACTCAAACACACTCTCCAATCGTCCACAAGTCGTCCGTCGGATTCTTGACCAAATCCGACGGGAACACGCAGCCTTCTCAAGACTGCTTTGCTGGCTCTTTCAGCCGGCCTCCTCAAGGCCGCACTTTCTGGCTTCTTTCTTGTCTTGTCTTCTTTCTTCTTTCTTGATTCTTCTGTCTTCTTTCTTCGTCTGAAAGCTATAAAACGAGAAGGTTTGACCTGAAATAATAGCACACACTAAATATAAGTCAAACAGGCCAGCCAAATCAGCTGGCTGCAGCAATTCCTGCAGTTCTCACTTCGTTCGAACTGAACCCCCTTTTGCGCTTAGCTCAGCACACTTTATCCGGGGTTAGAATGATAAATGAAATAGAATCAAAAGGAAACGGCACGACGACGCAACGAAACAAACAATATAAAATCTCTTCTGACTGCCAGCGACGAAACGAACTCGAACTCAGAATAATCTGAACGCAATACAAGAGAAATCACATTTTCAGTCAGCAGGCGGAGGAGTGGCAGTCAACTTGATCCAGTAGCAGTGTCACCATGCACACGCGAGGGTCACACATCTGAGTTTGCGATTTTCTGAGTTTGCGAGCCAGAATTTCACCTCGCATTTGTGTTCACAATGGAAATTCACAACTCGCAAACTCGCAGCTCGAAAACTCGCATTTGTGTGCACAATGCACGCGCGTGAGTCGGTTATCGCAAGATCGTCTCATCCAAATACTTCAGAACCTCTAGCGATGTGCTTTCTAATCGATCAATTTAGCTTGTGTGCAAGGCAAACGTTCCGCTTGAACATCATTTCCCTTTAAATTAGCCAACTTCTAGATATTCTTGTGTTGGTAGGAGAAAACGATAAAAACAGTTGGTAGGAGAAAATGATAAAAACAGTCGTGGATAACAGCAGCAAAGTTGTGTGTGGTCATAAAACACAATGTAACACCGGTTAAAACCAACTACATAGGTATATTTTAGAAAATAAAATCATCGAAATAATCTTGTTTTTCTTGCTGAGGGAAGCACGCGCACACCAAAAAATCGCAATTGCATTGTGAACGCTCATGCGAGTGCGATTTTGCGAGCAGCGCCAGGCTGGCTCGCAAACTCGCATGCATTGTGAAGGCAGCCTAAGTACGACAAAGCAACAGAGGTGCAACAACATGGACCGAAAATGGTGGACCCATAGCACGTGAAGACAACACGAGGTTTGCACAAGTTGAACTTTGATCCATTTTACGCAACACAGGTTCGAACAAACATCCTACCAGTTTGACACTTGGCAAAGTAAACTTTGTATTTCGGAATCATATGTCGTCTTATCCATTCACCAGAAACAGAGAAACCACTGTCATGTCGAAATCACATCATTTGCTTGCACACATTTTTAAAATAGAGAATAAAAATATGACCGTTAACTTATTGAGGACAGTCTTGCTCACATTTATAAGAACTAAATGAAACACTGTTACACACTCCTTTTAGACTACTCTATTATTATAAAAATTGCTAAATAAAACACTGCTATACACTCCTTTTACGTGACACCCTGCTGCCCAACAATGTAGGTACTTTGACACACATCATATTTAAGTATACTCTAGACATCTACTGAATATTTCAACGTTAACAAAACTCGTTCAATATACACATAAATAAACAAGCAGATAAACATGCAGATAATAAAAAACAAACGATTATTGGGGACAATCATTGAAAAACGAGAGACGGGCTGAATTTCGCTTCACAACAACATCAACAACATCCCAAATCAGTGGAACCCTGCTGTACCGAACTTCGTTCTGACGAACGGTATGGATGTCCCAAATTTGAGGCGAGTGTCAAATTCAGGGATTTGCTTTGTCTCACGGTGCTGTTTCGATCGTCAGTTCCAAGATTATTCATTAACTGATGCCGCCACTAAACTAGGGTATCAGTACAATGTCGAAACTACTTATTTATTTGTAACATAGGAACTGCTTATTTATATGTAACGTATGTGAACCAACGAAACAGAACCTCGACCACCAATTTTGACACCCAAGTCAAACTCCCAAATTGCTAACCCAAGAATAGAAAGATTTTTTGGATTCAAGTTCAGAGCAAGCCACAGAGTCCCACTGTAGAGCGGAAGTTCGAAAAACAACAGAACGTTCGTTCTAAAACCGGGCTCCGTGGTTTGCCCTGATCTTGCAAGGCGGTCCACAAAAATCTTACCGTCTTTGGTTCCAGTTTAAGAATTTAACTACGTACAGTATGCAGTGAATGTTTCGTTGTTGCATCGAACAAAACAACATCCAAACAGTTTGGGAGACGTTCGTTACAACGAGTGTTTCCCCGCACTTTCCCTTATTGCGTTCCCACCTCGCCCATTTCCTTAACCCGACCCAACAGCTGCCTGCTAATTACCACCCTCTGTATCTGCGACGTGCCCTCGTAGATTTGGTAGATCTTCGCGTCGCGCATCAATTTCTCGACCGGGTATTCGCTGTTGAAACCGTTTCCGCCGAATATCTGAAGAGAAAAAGTTGCAGGTGATATCACAGTTGGTGCTAGGTGCGATTCGATATTGCTTTGGCCGCCGAACTTTTGTGTTTTCCTGAATATTTCGAAACTTGTAGACCACGATGTCGCCAAGCTTGACCACAATAGAACAGCGCCAATACATGTTTCGCACAGATCATGAATATCGGCTAAAAAGTTAACATCCCTTATGTTGTGCATGTGTTCGTAACAACGAGAAAAAAACGAAAAAATACAACTTCCAAAATATGAAGATCACCCCCATTTTATCCGTTTCGTCCGGCTTTCACAGACGGCCGCAGTATATGGACATCGTCAGTGCAAAACAAGCCCAACACACACACACCCACTCTACACTTGTCTCAACCCAGAACTAATCGTGGCGGACCATTGGTCAATCCAATCTTATGGGCACATGAAAATGTTGCGCTCATGTTATACATTCATGTGAACAATGCTTTTTTGCTACTGCATCGCCGTCTCGAGGACTAAAAAACGCAAACATTCAAAGCCATTCCAAAACACAGCACGAACAAATGTTGCGCTCAGAGCATGACAACCTTGCTAAGCTAGCCATCAATTGCGAGCGTTGGTAATCTTGAAAGCGGAAACGAGAAAAAACACAATTTAAAAAAAACGTAAACAACCCACATACCTGTACAGCATCGCTGGCAGTCTTGTTAGCCATATCAGCCGCGTGTGCTTTGGCAATCGACGCATAGTAGCTACTTCGGCGTCCCCGATCCAAGTCATAGGCGGCGCGCAACATCACCAAACGCGCTGTTTCAATGTTGATCGCCATGTCGGCCAGAAGGAATGCGACCGCTTGATGCTGAAGTTTGGAATTTTTTTGCAAAATTTCCCCAAATGTGCCACTCTGTGTCAAGCTAATTCATTTCAGTGACGGATTTCAGCACGCAGCACCTGGGCACTTCTAACGGGCGCAGCCGGGTCTATGGTATCAATTGTTTGCAAATAAAAGCAAAAGAAAATTTTTTTGATGCAACTTTAAAGTTGCAACTCTAATCTTTTTGATGCAACTCTAATAGTCTCGTGAAAGGGTCCGAAACTATATATGCAGCTTTAGACTACTCTATCATTATAAAAATTGCTAAATAAAACACTGCTATACACTCCTTTTAAACCCCGTGGTTGAAGTCAACAGATCGCAAAATGAAAATGAGCACTTTGATTGCACCCCGGTACAGTCTACCCTGTTTACGACTTAATCCAGCACTAGGGTCAGAGGTCGGGGGGGAGGTACCTGACACTCGACATCTGGAAGTACCCGACACCGGATGTCTGAGAGAAAAGCCGACACCCGAGTTCTAAAAATACCCGACCTCTAGTTTTTGAACAAAAACAGACAAAATTTTGCTCATTTGCATCATTAATAAAATTTTCGGCTCAATTCACTGAATTCAACTTTTTTACTTTTTTCAAACGAAATTAGGACCCAAATGCCACATCCTGCGCCTTCGAAAACATTTAGTTCCAAAATTTTCTCTCAAAATTCTTCTCTCAGCGAAACTGATGTTTTGAACCGTAAGCTTCGGGTGTCGGGTCCCAAAAAACCTGGACATCTGGAGGCACCCGACACCTACACTCTTTTGGCACCCGACATCCCGCCAGCAACAATATCGAGTCAATCAACCGACCCCAGCAATGGGAATGCCGAATGTTTTCCGTTCCAACGAATATCGTGCTGCTTCGTCCAGCGCACGCCACGCCAGACCAACGGCACCGGCGGCCACCTGGAGGGGGTGTGATGGAAATATTTCCGCAAAGGTGCATGTTATTATTAAAAACAGATTAGATGTAAAAATCATAGTGAAACGTCATCGCACCATCGGTCGTG
>JASAMV010002815.1:0-13722 GCA_030248065.1 Rhynchonema sp. JSB1_4
TGACATGATTTTCAGGGGCTTGTTAGTGAATTGGTTTCCAGTTTCTTAACAGGTTCACAAACCGTTCAATTTTCTATCGACCCATTTCTTTACCTGCTTCCCATAATGTGAGTGAGTTCAAGACTATTTATGCAATCGTGAAACATCGCACAATATGATCACGCTTCGCAGCGCGTTCTTCATTCCGTTTAAACTGTTGTACGCGTGCATCGGTTTGGCCATAGTCACCGTCGCCATTGATGTCGGTGGCGAGTATCTCAGGAAACTGCACTTTTACGGACGAAAAGTCGATGTTTCACGCTCTCGCATTTGGATTGGAGGCGAACAGTGAGTTACATACATTTTGATTTGAAAGGGCTGGCAGCTTGCTGTGTTCGCTGTATAGTTATTTACTGAAAATCCCGCCAATAAAGCTCCCGAATTGAAAACCAAAGGAATTGAAAAAGGTATTCATTTGCGTAATAGGTGCAGCTCAAGATTAAAAGGAGCCACAATTGCAGTGCTGCAAAATTTTGTATCGGTCAATCCAGCTAAATCTTGTTTATTTGTTATCACACTCGCAGAATACATACTTCGGCTTGGCTTTGTCTTTTGTCGTAGGCTAAAAGGCCCCGTTATTGTCATTTTTTGCCTAATCGTTCTTCGGTTCTTGGTCTTTCTCCTTTGCTCAACTGTCCATCCGCCATTGCAGCATCACCATGAAACATCTGGTGAACGCCGTTGGTCGGCAGTCGGGCGTGAAAGCGGAGAGGATCGAACGGTTGAATTTCGATCGAATCGTCGAATCGGCCGTGGCGGAGGAACAGGGCGACGAGCTGCCCGAGTGTGAAGATGTGGAGGAGGCAAATAATGGTTGGTGATGCGGATGCTCTGAAGCCGCCTTGAATGAAAGGCGAAAAAGAGAAATATGGTAAAACTATTCTGTTGATGTCATGTGTCACGGTCTATGCCATAACACGTACACTACTTAATGACGAGTCCCAATATTCGTCATGCTTTTGGACACTCCACATGTGTTAGCACACAGCGCTACCTAAGGCACTGAAATATACACAGTTCACTGCCTCGGTTGTCCATTCAATAGTGGACTCTACCTACTGTACTTGTGGCTCATTTACTGTTTCGGTCGTTTGGTCTGCATTTCACATGTGTAGGTACATACCTATGTACATGACATACATGGTCTGTACGAAACATTGAAACAATACAAGTTTATCCACCACACCCCTGATGTTTCAGTGCGTGACATGTTCCGCCACATCGACTCGACCGACGTCGACACCGATTATGACCGTCGAGACCCGCCGGCACCTCCTGGAGGCATACCACCTGATCGCAGTAGTGGCTCATCGTATGATAATAGCAACTTTGAGCCTGGTAAAACACAAATGCGTCATTTACCTATGTAGTACCTACGTGCAGTATGTACCTAGTAAGTAGCAGTAATCAGCGATACATCTATTTCGCTCATTTTCCTTGCATACCTTGTTTTAGGACCAAGCGGATTTCATGACCAGACAGGGCACACGGGATTTGACCATGATGGGCAGAAGAACAGTTTTGTTGGTAGTCAAAAACAGGTCAGGAAACACTTGAATGGTATTTCATCTAAATTTTTCATTTTTTTGAATTCGAGAAAATGTGGCCACCACGGCACTATTCTATCTTACGCGCCACTAAATGGGCACTACCTGCGAACGGTAGCGCCGATTCAGTCCTTATTACGTTGTCATTATAATGGTGACCACCAAGTCATCGTCAGTTGGACACAGTTGTAAAATAATTTCCATTTGCTTCATATCAGGCCAACGGCTCGTGGGACTTTGACGATGGCGGCTCGATCAATTCATCGCGCTCCAGCTCGACCGTGCCAAAGTCGATAACAGACACAGGCAAGACGATAGATCATCGAAGTTTATTCAATGTTACTAATACTGGCTTTCATGCTTTCTCCCAATAAAAATTGTTGATATAGTTCATCGCCACACACAGGCATTGAAACATCATGTGATGAAGGAGACACAGACTCGGACGGGGCAAACGACAATAACATGATGATGGTGACATCAGGTATGAACTTTTTGAGATTTTCTTGAGTTTAATCTGCTAGTTTATAAGGTGCTGGGGGAGAGTGGGCTGTTTGAGATGCAGTAACTGCTGCACGCACACACACAGTCAGCCTGCATATTCACCACCAATGTAGGTATAATGTATTTTGGCATGATCTAAAATTCGAAGTGGTCAAATAAATAGCAATCAATAAATCTAAAAAGTCACGAAATCAAGACAAGACCGGACCGGGGACCGATCAGCAAGCTCGGTAAGTGGGCCGTTTTGACTCACAGGTTACTCCGAGTCCACAGCGACAGCGACGTCTGACCCGATGCCCAAAATGTTCGCGCCCATCGTATCCCCACTAGTCGGTGTCGATTGGTCGCCGAGTCCGCCTCCTATCGGTACACCCCGGCTCATCAGTCAACAATGGAAACCGAGTCCACCGGCGCCACCGAGATTTTCGAAACTGATTTCGGCCGCTTGGCAACCGTCGCCCCCGGTTGGGTTTGCGATATTATGGGTCACACAGAGCTCTGTCGTATTAACTTTTTGAGTTCGAGGGATGGAAGCGTAGATTGCTAATTGTTCTTTCCACACGGTGCCCTACCGTTACGATAACGCTGGCAGCGCTAATTGACTGGCGAATTGTTGCACTGCACCTGATGAAAACGTCTGTTTGCTGGTCAAACTCAGTTTAATGTCGCCTGTTTTTTGTACTTTTTTTCAGAAAGATCAAACTAGTCTTGGCGCTGTTCACAGTTTGAAGACTTCCTTGATGAGACAAGCGTTACTTCCGTGGTTCCGAGACAAATCACCGCCAAAAATGCCCTTTTCAGAGTCCTCGTGAGCCGCGTTTAATTGGTTGGACGTGGACCCCAAGTGGCAGTGAGGAGACCTTCCCCGTCTCAGCCAGCATCGCGTTGCCGATAATCACTGATGATGGCGAACACCCGGACACCGAATCGTCTGACGGTTCGCTCATGAGCATGGCCTTTCTCAGTTTTTGGGCAAGAATTTTTTAATCAGTGTACAACCTCTTTTTGGTGAAATCTTCATTGGAAAGCTTTTGATCGAGTTTTTAGGCCAATGAATATTCTTGATAGTGACCGACAATGGAAGGTCCCTGATCATCTCGCACTAATGAGGGTATGTACTGTGCTCACACACATGTTTTTGTTTAAATTCGCTTTAAATGACGAATAAGATTTGAACCGCGGACTTGTGGCTTTTGAACTTTTGACTCGGCCTACAAGTCACGGAGTGCACCCTCTTCGCACACTAATGTTTCAGAGATCGAGCCAGTGTCACAAATGAGTCAGTTGAGTGGCGGAGGCGGTGGCGCCCTTTCTACCCCGAGCAGTCCGCGTCTGATCACAGTCCACTGGAAGCCTAATCCTTCATCACCCGATCAACCGACTTTGATTGGGGTCGGGAGAACCACGCCAAACTCCCCTGAGAGGCAATACACGCTCTGGCCACCGCCCGTCAAGCCGCCGGAGGTTGGGCAGAGGGGTTGATTGATTAATGACACCACCGGAAACTGCTGATCTTAAAAGTGATTGCTTTCCATTTTAGCCCAAACCGATCGCCGATTCTCTAGAGCCTCTACCCGAGCAAAAGTGGTCGATATTCTTTAGCGAGCACCAAGGTGAGGCGCAGCTGTATCAAATCCTGTCCTCGTCCTGACTGGTGTTTATCATTCATGTCTGATTGTACTTTGCTTAGCCAACCAACTGGTGTCACACAATCATATTCTTTGTAATGTTTCAGTGCACATGTACCATGAAGCGGAGGAGCTGCCAACGACGTTCGATGATCTCATTAAATTGGGTGAGAACGTTTTCCATCCTTTTGCAACTTTCAGTTTTGTGGTGTTAAAGAGATCGATAAAAACAATAGTTAGAGAAAGGTGAAACAATTTCGATTGTTCGTTCATGCCCCAAGCTGCATGCAATGTCATGAGACCAAACTGTGCTCTACGGTGTTACAGCGGTGAAGCCAATGTTGCCGCAAATGCCCGGTCGGCTGCCGTTTCAAGCCGACGTTGTGCAAAGACACAAACTATACAAGAAAGAATGGATGAAAATGTCGGACACTTTGCTCGGTGGGTGGGCATCATGTTGTTTCGGGTCTTTTTGGGAGCATTATCATACATATTTAATCTGAGCAAACATGGCGCGTGCATAAACATGCATCCTTTCGCAGTGCACATGGTACGATAAAATTTATAGAATATTCATACTTATACATTGTAAAGGTGAGAGACGCCGTTTTGGCTCAGTCGAGAGCAACAACGGTCACGCCGCAAAGCGCAGATATAATAACGGGACACGGCCCACGGTGTTCACAATAGGTATTGTGCTATTGTGCACGTATAAACATTGTTGTCATCTCTCCCGTGTCTGTGACGCGTGTATTCTCTCGTGTATTGTATACAAAGACCAGTGTTGTCTTTGCACTTCTGCATGTGTACCCTGGACGCACATTAACAATGACGTCTCAATCTGTTGTTGTTGCCAACTTACTGTGCTTGGTGTTGCATTAACCAAGTTTTGAAACCGAAGTGTTTAATCGAACCGAGTGCAGTCAATCTTGATGACTTTTCAGTGAGCTTCGCTCAGATCAGGGGTCGCCCATTGTAGGGAGAATGCTTCAGGACGTGTGTCGTAGGTATAGTCCGTCCACCAGCTCATGGCACTTTGTGTTGCTGCTGGCTGGTTTGTTCCCTTCCTCCACGTTCTAATGAAAGAGAAATTGAGTGTGAGCGACTTTACAAAAAAACTGAAAAAAATAATAAAATGCGTCGAAAATGATTGAATTCGATCAAATTTAAAATTAAATAAAATTAAAATCGATAAAACACGTCGATTTCATAAAAACAGCAGTTTAGGAGCAAAAATAATTTTTTTCGGAAACTCAATTTCTCTTTCATTAGAACGTGGAGGAAGGGAACAAATCGGCCAGCAGCATCACAAAGTGACATGAGCTGATGGACGGACTATATACGTTGTGCCGATTTGTGCCTTTATCGTGAAGTATGTACATTTTTTGCAATGCAAAGCATGTCCCACCTCATAACACTTATTAACTGCTCAGGGCAAAATAATTTTGACTTTTTGTAAATTTTCCAGGTCGAACCGATACGGACAGCAGCGAAGGGTCAACGCCGCCCCGGGGCAGGGGCTGGACAATACTGAGGAAGAGCCTCAGGTTGCACAATCCGCGACAAACTAATGCTGCATCCGAAACTGCTGCTGATGATTGAGACGATCGTATTTTGTGGCATGAATTTGAATTGTTTTTTTTAAATTGCCGCAGCACAGCAGTAAGACACACACGGCACTTGAATTTAGATACTCGAACTCGAGTAACTCGAAGAAGCTGAGCAACAGTGTTTCAACCATACAATAGAAGAATTTTCTATCTCACTCGGAGTCATTGCATCGTCTAAACTTCCTGTTTCGAATTTCGAGTCAGCCTGCAGCTGCACCTACAGTATACATAGTGTAACCAGCAGTTGAGTTAATGGCAGAGCTTTACTTTGCGTTCCCTTGCAATCCCGGTTATACTGTGTATGTTATTGGTATTGGAAATTTGCGTCCAGCTTTGAGGCGATGCCTCTGCCAACAGGGTTGGGCAAAAATTTTTTTTAAAAAAAAGTCTTGTTTAAAAAATTTTTTTTCCAACCCAGTCTGCCAATGACTTTGTAGCTAATGACAATGCAGGTATTACGTGTAGTATTTGCGTTTAGCTGCTTGCTAACGTTGTGATGATTGTTGCATTAGTTTTGTGGTGCAATTTTGAATCATACTCACCGTTTGACTAATTGTTTATTTTCTACCAGTGCATTTGCACCGCACATTATTGAATTATCTGCTATACATATACTTGCACAAGGCAGCAACAAGCAATGTATTTTGAATCGAACATTAATTTCCCGTCAAGATATACAGTACTTCTTAATTCATGAATAATATGACAGAAAAATCAATTTTTGTGCAGCCAGGCGAACATTATCACCTGCACTGGTGGATGTACGTGTGTGGTTGTGGTGGGCAGTCTTTCAAGCGAATGACAACTTGGCTTGTTTCCTTGGGTGCATAGTGCTGAACAAAGGGCAGCCATTAGCCGCTTGCTGCACTAACATAAAATAGTCGCTTAGTTATTGTTTGTTCGGGGCACAGTATGCTGCGAAAGCTACTATTTTCGTTTGTGAGTCATCTTTGGCTGTCGCTTTTCCCAGACCAGCAATAAGAGTGTTATGAATTTCATCAATTTCGTGATAGGAAGTCAATTCAGAATGATTGTATAACAACGCTCTAACAAATACAGTTGTTGATGTGCAAGACTGTCTAAATTTCAAAATTCAAAATGACCAATCACCACCACAAAGACCGACATCATCGAAAGTCGCCATCAGAAGCAGACCAAGATGGCGGACCGAAGAGGCACGTGGCCATGGACCCTGTTGTCATCGAAATATCAGGTTTTGATATTGATTTTATTCACACCCAGGTGCTGGAGCACCATGCTCATGCTGGCGTGATATGACGGTTTTGGAGATTCGGAGGATGCAATGTTTCTAACTTTGAAATTTGAAACAATTTTCCAGACACACCCGTGTACACGCATTGGAAACATTACTGAAAGTACCTGATGCATATCCATGGGGAGGATTAGGATCCTAATTAGCTCCCAGTGCCGCAACTTATTGGACATTTTGACAGGCAGGGGCTTATTAGACATTTTTAGATTTGTCACGCGAATTTTTGTGCCACCGACAGGTAAACAATATACATAAATACAAGCAAAACGAATAAACACGCAGGCACAGACGAGGAGGGACACGGTCAAATGACGCATCGATCGAATCTCAACATCGAACCTCGCCTGCCGTCCAGCCGATTTCGACCGCCGACGCCCAAGACACCGACGAAACAGCAGCAGGAGCGCAGGTCAGTCAAATTGCAATAATGATAGTAAGACGGCTCAGTCGGAAGCTACATGCAGTATGTGTTGACTGACTGCATCTTGCTGGCGACAGAACGAAACCGTTTTTGGACTCACGCCTAGTTTTTTTTAAAGTCTGAGCCTTAAAATAAAATGGCGAACTGATGTAACTCATTCCGAGAGTTTTCAGGCCCTAAAGTTCAGACCCGACCTTTTCAGGCACAGAATATTTGACCCATTTATAGGCTTATGCTTAGGCTCCAGCCGGGCCTGAATGGCCGGGCCTGAACCTGTGCCCCGGGACTGAACGGTCGCACAATACAGTAGATGTAACTTTCAGATCAAATACAGTACCAACCTTATGGTGAATGTACTGAGTGCAGTAATATTGGTCTATTTAGCCCTGTTTTCGTAGACTGACCGAGGCTTTCAGGCCTCGTCAGTGCGAACGCCTCCGGCCAATTTGCCTCCGAAAGGGGCCGACCAGCAGATCTTATTGCTGGTCTGTAACATCACTGCGTGCAATCTCACTCCGACCGACATGAGTAGTGTTGCAACATGATACCATCAGGAACTGACCAGTTACCAATATTGACACAGGTCTGCGTCGACGGATAGGAATGCCAAAAAGCAGTCGACATCATCCTCGAAACATCATCACAACAGCAGGAGGTCGAGATCACACGAAAATGACAGAGTACGAAAGGGAAGGGATGAGAAACGGAAATGAAAAAGTATTGATGCCATTATGGGCCGGTCAACTTTTAAACCGCACTATATCTAACCGATTATTGGATCAGCCTAAAAGGTACTTGTTTTTTATTCGGAGCGTATTTTGGGCCTAAGAGAACAGCTTTTGGGTAGCTCGAAATTTGTGAATAATTCTGTGAATCCTTGTTGTGTGACAGATCGGCTCAGATCAGAGCTGATCGGCAAGCTTGATGCCGCTTTAATGCACATGCACACGGTCACGTTAGATATTCTGCTGCTTGTGTGAGAAGTTGTCTGGGTCGATTTAACTTCTGGTCTCAACGTTAATGATAAAGATTCAATTCAACGCGTTTTTTTCTTCGAAAATGGGTGCACCAGTAAAGTTTCCACATCCAAATTCACACTTGTGTTCTCCCCATGTCAGTGGCCGTCCCTGCATTGTGGCCAAGGTGTCAGCCTCCGCTTCGGCAAACACAAAATCAATTGCAACATCCTACGAGGCATGTGGCTGGGGTAACAGCACTATATACATGCAGGTGTCTCTTGCACTGATATTCTCATGGTAGACAAAGGGCTCTTCATACCTAACAAAGCCGTTATGCATCCGGCAAAAAGCATGCCAGCAAAGAAAGAATTCAAGCTTGCTTGTTAAAGATGCTAAGTCAGACTATGCAACCCTACGGAAGACCAAAAAACCTCACTATCCAATTAAGTAGCGAAACACTGCAAAATTCACACCAATAATTTTCGACAAAATAATCCTGATAAAACAAGATGATCGCCGCGTACAACAACCGCAACAAACGAATGAAGGCCGAAGCACAGAAGAAACAGAACGAAGCGGCGGCCATCGCTCGATTCAATCAGCAAACGACCAAAATGGCTGCATTGGAGCAGGACAGACAAAAACAACGACAACGCAGGGCCGAGTCGAAGGAACGCGAGACTGCAACAGCCACGAGCAGCAACAGTGTAGAGGCAAAAGCAGCGAGCTCGGACAAATAGTGCTTGGGTTGGAGTCTGCACTTGCCTTCAGTCTTGTCTTGGTGGCCAGACAGTCGAAATATCCACCATTAGCATGTTCAGTGAAACTGAGCTATTAACCGAAACACACTGCTGTTTACAAGATTCTTTTGGAAATAATAAAATCAGCTGCACTGCTGCTTGGTTTAATGACGACGACCGGGACGCACTACCGTATACCAACATGTCATGTCATGATTCTGTGTGTACTGTATCAGCATCAAATGAATGCTCTCAAATTCATAAAACAGCCCTCAAAATAATCGATTTCTGTGCTCCTAATCGACATCGGTTTAGACTACTGTATGCAGGCAGTTGTTTACCAAACCGTCTCACTTTCTCACACTTTTTTCTATCATCAGTGACGTTTCAGCGCAATAAAAATAATCGTAAATAACATTTTTCAACCCTCGATGTAACTTGTCTGCTTAAAAGCTTTAAAGGTCAGTGGGACCTTTATAATTGGTTAAAACTGCGTTTACTTCAAGATTTCCCCTGGAGTACAACAACAAAATAAAGTGACTTTTCAGATCGCAAGCAATTTGCTGCCTTCTTGAAAGAAAATTGCACCATCGGTCGGATTCCAACTATAATTGTTGCGGAAGCCGCTCTTGTGTGTTCTGAAACAAAAATCTGTAATAAAACGTAATTGATAAAAAATAATCAAACTAACAAAAATAGCCATTTAAACCAGGAAGAATGCAAAACTCTGTTTCTTGCTAATATCAAAAAGAGAAGGATCAGTCCGACAGATGGTCGAATTTGTTTCCCGAAAGAGGCAAATTTGAGATTCTCGATCCCCCTCGAAGCCTGAAACTTTGAGGTCATGCATCTTAGAGTGTTGCTTGCGATTTGAAAACTCCCACTTGGGATTCGATGTCGGTAGTCTGGGGCAGATCTCCAAGTAAACGCAGCTTCAGCCAATTCCCATTTGCCTTTAACGTCATAAAATTGTTCTCTTCCATGATTGTGTCTATCAGTTTTATAGTGCTACGTCATAAACCGAATTACAGACTGTAATTTTGTTACTCGGTTTGGACTATCGAGTCTTAGTGCTTCATGTAATTTTCCGTTTAAGATTGTACAAGGGCAGATATGACCCAAACGTTTGTTTGATGATAGGCCTTGAAAAAATCACACAATATAATAGTCTTTAAACCATGTTTCAAGACAGGACCGTCTTTTTATATCAAACATTAATTCACGCGCCAAGAACTAATGCTTTACGTGACGTGTGCAACCATAAATATTTATTTGATTCCTCTGTGTGCTACAAAAGTGACGTAGTCAAATGCATGGTTGTATTTTAAACTCATTAAAATTATTACCGTTTCTTCTGAAAAAGAGCAGAAGCACTTCTTGGCAGCACTAACTCGTATCGCTTAAAATGCAACCATGATGCAAAAAACAAAAGGTGGCGCTTGGTAACAGTTGATCGATCTGGTAAGAAGTATTTGCAACGTAGGATAACAAAAAAAAATCAAATGCGAAAAAGCAGCTGAAGCAAATTATTCAGATTGTGGAATGTCCCTCTCGGTTTTTACTTCTGCCTGCCAAAACAACTGGTACTTAATCGATGATGACATATAACCTTCCTATACTTCCACGTAATGTTAGCAAAAAACATGACACATGAAACAAACAGGATACCGTTGTGGAATTACGCCATACAAACCAAACGGGTGAACCCGTTAACTTCATTTCGTGTAAACCAATCGCGTTAAATTGCTACACTGCACGCTCAAAGCATGTTTAACAATAAGCACCGTGATCTGTCAGAGTATACGAATGTTCTGAAAAGATCGTAAAACTGCCCGACATCGACACACTAGCGAGCCCCAATAATCTGAAACATCAAGACGCGGAACATGACAAAATGTCTGGGCGTGCAAACGCCAAACAGCGTCACTTTCGCTTTTCATTTTTCTTGAAAATTGCTCTCACGCTGTGTATTTATGCGTGCAATGCTATTTACAAAAAATTGTTATGTTTTATGTACATAGGTGTAAACTGGGGTAACACAACAATAATCTATGAGATTTGTAAATTGAGGTTTCTGTTTCTTATGAACTTTGATACTGCACTGTCACAGGCACGACGAAATCACAATTGTTGTATCGAACCAGTAACCTCAAAACTGTTTCGATTTTTATTCAGGGCCCATTTCAAATAGAAACATCCTGTCCTCGTTACACGCAATGCCGTGACACCCCAAACATGGGGTGGGCCGGTAGTCCAAACCACAGTCCTGTATGTGTCAAAAAGCATAGAGAACACTTCCCTGACGTTCAAGGAATACGTAATAGCAGTCTTTCGAGTAAGCTGCCAAAGGAGTTTCTGTGCCACTCTATATAAAGCAACCAACATCGATTAAGTACCAGTTGTTTTGGCAGGCAGAAGTAAAAACCGAGAGGGACATTCCACAATCTGAATAATTTGCTTCAGCTGCTTTTTCGTATTTGATTTTTTTTGTTATTCTACGTTGCAAATACTTACCAGATCGATCAACTGTTACCAAGCGCCACCTTTTGTTTTTTGCATCATGGTTGCATTTTAAGCGATACGAGTTAGTGCTGCCAAGAAGTGCTTCTGCTCTTTTTCAGAAGAAACGGTAATAATTTTAATGAGTTTAAAATACAACCATGCATTTGACTACGTCACTTTTGTAGCACACAGAGGAATCAAATAAACATTTATGGTTGCACACGTCACGTAAAGCATTAGTTCTTGGCGCGTGAATTAATGTTTGATATAAAAAGACGGTCCTGTCTTGAAACATGGTTTAAAGACTATTATATTGTGTGATTTTTTCAAGGCCTATCATCAAAACAAACGTTTGGGTCATATCTGCCTTTGTACAATTTAAACGGAAAATTACATGAAGCACTAAGACTCGATAGTCCAAACCGAGTAACAAAATTACAGTCTGTAATTCGGTTTATGACGTAGCACTATAAAACTGATAGACACAATCATGGAAGAGAACAATTTTATGACGTTAAAGGCAAATGGGAATTGGCTGAAGCTGCGTTTACTTGGAGATCTGCCCCAGACTACCGACATCGAATCCCAAATGGGAGTTTTCAAATCGCAAGCAACGCTCTAAGATGCATGACCTCAAAGTTTCAGGCTTCGAGGGGGATCGAGAATCTCAAATTTGCCTCTTTCGGGAAACAAATTCGACCATCTGTCGGACTGATCCTTCTCTTTTTGATATTAGCAAGAAACAGAGTTTTGCATTCTTCCTGGTTTAAATGGCTATTTTTGTTAGTTTGATTATTTTTTATCAATTACGTTTTATTACAGATTTTTGTTTCAGAACACACAAGAGCGGCTTCCGCAACAATTATAGTTGGAATCCGACCGATGGTGCAATTTTCTTTCAAGAAGGCAGCAAATTGCTTGCGATCTGAAAAGTCACTTTATTTTGTTGTTGTACTCCAGGGGAAATCTTGAAGTAAACACAGTTTTAACCAATTATAAAGGTCCCACTGACCTTTAAAGCTTTTAAGCAGACAAGTTACATCGAGGGTTGAAAAATGTTATTTACGATTATTTTTATTGCGCTGAAACGTCACTGATGATAGAAAAAAGTGTGAGAAAGTGAGACGGTTTGGTAAACAACTACCTGCATACAGTAGTCTAAACCGATGTCGATTAGGAGCACAGAAATCGATTATTTTGAGGGCTGTTTTATGAATTTGAGAGCATTCATTTGATGCTGATACAGTACACACAGAATCATGACATGACATGTTGGTATAGGGTAGTGCGCCACAAGGCTCCCAGTCCCACAACAACACAAAAACCAAAACAAAAAAAACAAAAAACAACCAAACATAACAAAAACCCACACCAACTAAAAAAAAACCCACCCAAACACAAAAACCAACACCCACAACCACACACAAAAACACAAACCCCGTCGTCATTAAACCAAGCAGCAGTGCAGCTGATTTTATTATTTCCAAAAGAATCTTGTAAACAGTAGTGTGTTTCGGTTAATAGCTCAGTTTCACTGAACATGATAATGGTGGATATTTCGACTGTCTGGCCACCAAGACAAGACTGAAAGCAAGTCCAGACTGCAACCCAACCACTACTTGTCCGAGCTCGCTGCTTTTGCCTCTACACTGTTGCTGCTCGTTGCTGTTGCTGCAGTCTCGCGTTCCTTCGACTCGGCCCTGCGTTGTCGTTGTTTTTGTCTGTCCTGCTCCAATGCAGCCATCTTGGTCGTTTGCTGATTGAATCGAGCGATGGCCGCCGCTTCGTTCTGTTTCTTCTGTGCTTCGGCCTTCATTCGTTTGTTGCGGTTGTTGTACGCGGCGATCATCTTGTTTTATCAGGATTATTTTGTCGAAAATTATTGGTGTGAATTTTGCAATGTTTCGCTACTTAATTGGATAGTGAGGTTTTTTGGTCTTCTGTGGGGTTGCATAGTCTTAGTATTTTTAACAAGCAAGCTTGAATTCTTTCTTTGCTGGCATGCTTTTTGCCGGATGCATAACGGCTTTGTTAGGTATGAAGAGCCCTTTGTCTGCTATGAGAATATCAGTGCAAGAGACACCTGCATGTACACAGTATGTAGTGCTGTTACCCCAGGCACATGCCTCGCAGGAAGTTGCAATTGATTTTGTGTTTGCCGAAGCGGAGGCTGACACCTTGGCCACAATGCAGGGACGGCCACAGACATGGGGAGAACACAAATGAACTTGGATGTGGAAACTTTACTGGTGCACACCCATTTTCGAAAAAAATGCGTTGAATTGAATCTTTATCATTAACGTTGAGACCAGAAGTTAAATCGACCCAGACAACTTCTCACACAAGCAGCAGAATATCTAACGTGACCGTGTGCATGTGCATTAAAGCGGCATCAAGCTTGCCGATCAGCTCTGATCTGATCCGATCTGTCACACAACAAGGATTCACAGAATTATTCACAATTTCGAGCTACCCAAAAGCTGTTCTCTGAGGCCCAAA
>JASAMV010002816.1:0-12358 GCA_030248065.1 Rhynchonema sp. JSB1_4
CTTTTTATATTGAATTGCTTTCCTGCGCGTATTTTTGCAAATCTAAAGAATTGTATTGTGATGGACTAGTATACTTATGTACAACAGTCTGTCTTCATTATGGTAACCCTGTATATTTTGTGGTGTGCAACTACTACACATAGTAAGCGAAATCTTGGCTCCATAAATATTCCATCTACTGCCCTGTGTATTGAATAAAGTGACTGTAATAGTTAGGTTGCTATAATGAGATTAAAACTGAAACAATTCCATTTTCATTGCAGCAAACCACTTGCCAACGACGTGTTCGTGTGGTTTGGCCCATCGGGCTACAATCAAACAGTCGAATTTTCCTCGAATCCCGTTCAACTGAATCACACCAGTGGCAACACAAGCACGACTTTGTGGACACGTGTTGCGTGCAGGGGTGTGCAGGTGACCAAGATCGTACTTGAAGCGATCAATTGTACGAATGAAGATGGCGGTGAATGCGCATTGAAGTGAGTTTCAGTTTGACTGGCTGTAGTAGGCTGTTTCAGTGCGCCAGAAAGTTTGCACTTCCAAATGCTTGAATTGGGTTAGTTTGCGATTATTGCACCTTGCCCAAGCTGACTAGACTAGACTAGACCCTTGACTAGCTGATGTTTCGTCATGATTGAGACGATTTATTTATAGTGAGTTATGGGTTTATCTTGAGACAAGTTTTCCGGCGTGATTCGCTCGCACAAAGGTAATAGGTGTATATGCATAAATGTTGACAGATCATGGCGGCGGGTGTTTCGCTGGTATGTTGAATTGAAAATTGTATCCGACCTTGAAATTTTTGTTCAAATTACACGTAAAAAACTGGAACGTTTCAAGGTTATACAGCAATGAATTCTACAGTTATCTACGTAAGCACATGAAGTTCTGTGCTCACATGACTTCAACATAGAATAATGAAACTCACCAAAAAATACCAAAAAGGCGTTTATGATTTATGATTTTATTGAAGCATGTCAACAGCCTACACGCGAGTTCACGTTGTGCACAGTATGTCTTTACAAGTCGCCATCGACATCGTCGGTTGGATATATTTTGTCGCGTGGAGCATTTCGTTTTATCCGCAGATTGTCATGAACTTTCAGCGAAGAAGGTATAAATTTCATCATTATTGTTCGATTTTGGCCGTTTTTCAAGCGCTTTCTAGGGCCTAATTCAACTCTCTATTCTGATGTTTCAGTGTTCTCGGATTGAATTTCGATTTTCTGGCTCTGAATTTGATCGGATTTATTTGCTATTCGGTCTACAACTGTGCGCTCTACTACAGCCCGGAAGTGCAGGTAAGCGCTGTGATAATTTGAAGATTTTTGTTGTTTTATCATATGAGCTCTGAAACATCAGTCTAATGCATTGATGCTGCATCGGAGCACAAACGCTGACAATGACCCTCTGAGGTTTCACATTCACGTGAATGTTTTAGTTTGCGAAATTACTTCGATCCAATAAAAAAAGATTCAAATTTAAAAATGTTTTGCCGATCGCTTGAAAGACAACATTGTGCACAACGATGCCAGTTGTTGTATGAGCTTAACAACGAGTAAACAGAAATGAAAAGAAAAAATGAAACATTAAATCAAACCAGCCCATTCCAGCACGAGTACTTCCTGGCGCATCAGCACAGCATCAATCCGGTGCAATTGAATGACGTCATATTTGCACTGCACGCCTCCTGCGCCACGTTGCTAACAATCACACAGTGCTTCTTCTATGATGTGAGTTTATCTGGTTGGATTGATTATTTTTTGATTATCGCACGTTGTTTTTTATCTGTCAGGCTGGGTAGATCACATTGCAAAACAGGCTTCATCATGTCACGTGTTTTGTGTCGCCTAACTGCGTGTCCAGTGGGTGCACAAGCGCACAATCATGACTAGCTCTCTTGACCGATTTTATTACCAGATTTGCAAGCTGCAAATTTTGCGATCCGATCCTATCACCAAGCTGGTTATGCACGACCAATTTTATTTACCCGTTTCAACCTTCAACCAGGACATCGTGCACCAGACGGCCACGTGACCACAAAAACACTTAGTTTTCGTACCGTACTGCGTTTTCCATTCCACCTAACCACCTACTGTAGCTGATGTTTCACGCAACCATATATAATAAACATTACAGCACGCCGGCCAACGTGTGTCGTACGCATGTCGCTGTATCCTGACGACAGTCATAATTTTCATCGGTTTCTGTTCCGTTCTGCTGTTGGCGCACAGCATCGAAGTGTTATTATTCGTCCAATTGATTTCGTATGTGAAATTGGCCGTGACGCTCATCAAATATGTGCCACAGGTGGGTCGCTTTGGTTTGCGGGAATTGGCTGAGCGATCAGACGGGCAACAGTCTGCCCTCTTCATCGTGATATGATTGATACCCGGAATTTTCGGTCACCGCAATGGATCTGCACCGTTGTAGAGATTGGGGACAAAAAGCTGTGGTTAAAAGGGTTCAATAAGATGGTTTCAACACATGTGAACTCATTACGAAAAAGGTGCGCTGTATCGGTTGTGTTTTTTATGTAGTTTTCGTTTTTCTTAATCGAGGTAGTCCGCTAGTGTGGCGTGGATAAAACTTCGTACTGCCTATAATGGCGCTGAAACATTTCTGCCGTTGGATATCACAACCCATAACACAATTGTTCAATGCGTAAGAGTGTTGTTACGACATGATGTGGCTTTGGAATTGTTTTGTATAATGTGCAACCAATTTAACATACGATGCAGACCTTTCTTGGTTCAAGACCGCGGATTGGATTAGTCGTGAAGTTCGAAAAACAACGCCCACGCCCAGGAGTTTGGGCATCGCAACCAAACAAAGTGGAAAATGTTTTTCTCCTATCGTAAAGCCGCGCCAATATTCTCCTTATATAGTACATTTCCAAGATTCGCTGCCGCACAGTAAAATACGCCCCATAGTTAATGTCAAGTTATAAACCCGAACGCTAACCACGCGCGGTTCTGAAACATTGCGCGCAGCAGCCTGGCTGGTTGGCAAGCTGCGTGTGTGTTGGCTGTCCGAATGTTTCACAAGTTAATTTTCGGGTTTAGAACCTGACATTAACTATGGGGCGTACTTTACTGTGCGGCAGCGAATTTGGAAATTTACTATACAATAATCTGATTTTTTTTGTGTCAGAAGCCTGACAATGGTGAAAACAAAACAAAAAGTTCCACGAACTTTCTAAAAACAAAAGTTTCTAAATGACAGTTATTATTCAGGCATTCATGAATTATCGCCGTAAAAGCACCAAAGGCTGGAGTATCGGCAATGTTTTGCTCGACTTCACTGGTGGTTCAATGAGCATAATGCAGATGATTCTAATTGCGTATAATGCAGGTTGGAATGGTCAATTTTTTTTTTGAAAACTTTTGATCTTGTTAGTTCGGTACGTGTAGATGACCCTAGTAAGCAGTGTAGTTCCTGGGGGGAGGGGGTCTCCCTAAGGTACACTAACCGCTGCGACCAAGGTACACTAGTACGCTAACCGCCGCGCCAGGTACACTAACCGCCTCAATTTTTGCCTAAAATAGGCATTTTTCTGCCTAAAATGGGCATTTTTAGGCCTAAAATGGTGATTCTCAGGTCAATGATGTCAAAAGTCGCCAAAATACCCTTTTTATTGAGAATTTTTTCCAAAAAGGGGCAAAAATCGGTCAAATTTTCTACCTCAAAAATTTTTTCCTGAATTTGGGTCTTCCCCCCTTCCCCCAGGGAGGTACACTAACGACCGCACGGAAAAAAAGGGGTAGGTACACTAACCGCCGCGCCGGACCAGGAACTACACTGCTAGTAAGTGACCATCTTCAGTTTCGTAAAACATGCGGCGAATTGTTCACATGTTTTAGTCCCAAATCAGTTGAGATTCCCATCTGTTGACCGAAGATGGCGGCTTTCAACAATCATAGTGACTTTTTTCGGATGTCGTGTGGCAATACACAGGTTCAAACGAAGGCAGATTAATCTTGTACTAATCGGACAGAAAATTGTCGCTAGCTATGAATAATATTGCTTCATGTCGAGGGTGGTCTCCTTACCGTAAAGCAGTGTGGTAGAATATCATGGTCATGCACTTTTCATGCTGCTGGAAACTTTTCATAAATAATAGCAATTAGGCAGTTATGTAACTGCAGCAGAACGGCTTCTAAACCACAATTAAAATTTTGCACGATATTGAGGGTCACTCTAGCGAGGTTGAGCCATGCCCTTTCACCAAATTTTTGTCTTTCTTTCCATTTCCAGACGATTGGGTGGAGATGTTCGGCGATTTCACCAAATTCGGTCTCGGTTTCATATCGATCTGTTTCGACATTCTGTTTATGCTGCAACATTACGTGTTCTATGGCCAACACCATCGCGCACGCGCACATGGCAAGCCATCAAAGTTGGTTTTTTCGTGGTTTTGCTTCTTTTTCTTTGTTTTTTTCTTTTTCTTGGCATTTTTGTTGTTGGTTGGTTGGTAGTGGTGCGGAAGACCCACCACATTGACATGAGCCAACCGTGATTATCAGTCGCACAAAAGTTCCGCATCCGCTAATCGATTGTATATGTTGAGAACCCGTTTTTTCGGAGCGACGGTTAGTGCACCTCCCTGGGGGAAGGTGGGGAAGACCCAAATGCAGGAAAAAGTCATTTTATGAGTCGAAAATTTCACCGACTTTTGCCCCTTTTTGGAAAGATATTCTCCACAAAAAGGTATTTTGGCGACTTTTGACAACGTTGATCTGAAAATCACCAATTTCAGGCCTGAAAATGCCCATTTTAGGCCTAAAAATACCTATTTTATGCAAAAATTGAGGCAGTTAGTGTACCTGGTGAGGCGGTTAGTGTACTACTATACCTTGGTCACGGCGGTTAGTGTACGTCAGTGGGGCCCGCCCCTCTCAACGCCACCCCCCAGGAACTACCCTGGTGCTCGTGCCCAACACCCTGAAGCCCAGTGCCAATCCCGACAGAGATCCGGCGACTATAATGGTATGGTCAGTCTGATTGCAGCTCATCCCATCTGTCCGATGAGGACGACCGATCACCGATCGTTGTCGAAACCGATTCCGATCATCAACAATCAATCGATAATGTGGTAATCGATAATCGTGATCTCAACAATCCCGATGAAATCGTACAACATCGTCGGCCGAGCGCTGGTGCGCCGAACTATGGCGCTACGGGGCCGGATGTGCAGCAGTTCTAATCGCACTGATGGTGTCCTGGGGCACCGCCTGTCTGTGGGAAAGTGAAAGACATTGGCAGGACCTACCATACTGTTCTTACTTGTCTGTGAAACATTATGTCACTTCGCTGGTACGGTATCATTATTTTACTTGTACGTTGGCATGAGATTTTTCTTTGATGATGATGCCATGTAAGTTAGTGGACTGTTTTGCGCTCGGGTTTGTTTGTGGTTGATTCACCTATGTGATGCCATTTCAGCGGGTGTTTTTATTGCAATGATCGATAGAATACTGTGCGTGCGTTGTATTCCTATTGCCATATCATAATCCAAATATCTATTCAAAATGTCTACCGATATTGTATTCCTATTGTAGCCTTGCGTACAGTTTATCCGTATGATTTCGTTTCACGCCTTTGTTTGTGTGTTTGTTTTCATTTGATTCGTTGATTATTTTACATGATATCTGTACATATTTCGTGGTGAAGAAAACAAAAACCGCAGAAGAATTTCATAATGATCGATTTTTTCATACAAGATACACAAACGACATGCAGGCCAAACTTTCGAAACGGTTTTCTGAAGGTGCTTGGTCGATATCATTGTCTTTTTGTCATTTGGTCGCATTGTCTTTTGACAGAAAAGGAAAGACCGAAACGTTTATGCTGTCGGTTTCATAACACCGTCTAACGTTTTTTCATTGTTAGTCAATCCACCGCTTGATATCCTCCCCCTCATTGCTTATTGTTATGTCGTCAACTTAGATCGTCAACTCAGACAGTCAACGTAGGTAGCACCATGCAATGTACATGTGTGTATATTTACTCGCGCTCATTCAGGGCTGCTTGAGTTGACGCCTTTCGTTGGCCATTAAACAATTAGCCAGGCACACTCTTCAAAAAAACCATGACAATGATGTGATGAAATCGTCGAAAAATACCGGATGATGCAAAATCTATCAATCGAATCTTGGTAAGACAGGGTTTATGTAAACACGACTTATCACAAAACCGACCGGGTACAATGTGATTGGGACACGACTTGTTTTTCCTATTGTCAATATTTGCTTATAATGCTGTTATACCGTTATATGAGTTTAAATTTTCTCGACGAACGTCATGCAAATTGTGGTGATTGTCACTGCGAAGCGGGCGTGCCATGTTTTAGAGACTGAAGTGGGGCAGTAAGTTTTCCGTGACTTTTCATAGATATGCAAAGACAAACAAAACGGCTAGTCAGCAGAGAACGAGTTTGAAATTGTGCTCCGCTCCAGGTACATGGCAATTGTATTTGAATAATTGGGTCCCTCTGAAACTTACTGCAGAAACTGTGCCACGTTTTCCGCGCTGGCAACCAAAAAACAGGAAATATGAGCTTTTATGTTTGTCTGATACTGTACAGCTGACAGCATGCGAGTTTATAATATTTATAGATAACAAAATTTGCATTTTCATCATCTTCTTCGTGCGGCACTATTTATAATCACAATCAGTAAGTGGTTTTTCTCAGATGCGATAAAAAAAATTTCTTAGGCCAAAATATTATGCCCTTCTTCTGTTGGTTTTTTTGTTGAAACAAAACCAAAATACCAAACGTTTAGGTTGCGTTGTGTAAAGAAAATTTTCATTTGTATAAGGTGCTCCTTTCATCTTACAGGTATACAACTATAATTCCGATCCATTCCGGATCCGGTTAGCATTCCCCCGTTCGTCACACGCTTTAATCGCAACCCACCCTTTAATCCCAAATCATGCCCACCTACAAATTGGTGTATTTTGATGCCCGCGGCCGGGCCGAGGTTTCACGTTTGATGTTCGCCTACGCCAAGCAGGAATATGAGGATAAACGAATCACCATGGACTTCTTCAAGGAGACTGTGAAACCAAGTGAGATACGACAGAAACTTTCCCGGAGGTGTTCGCACTGACGAGCCTTGGCGCCTCGGTCTGTCTGCGAAAACAGGGCGAAACAGACCAACACGACTCCACCCAGTACATACGACACTTTGTGCGGTGACCATCTTTTTATCGGAATCAAGCAGTGTTTCTGTCACAATGACTGTCTCTGTCTCTGGTGAACCATTCTGGGAATCTCATAGTGGGCAACAATTAAAGTCGCATTTGCTGTTTAATATTCAGTAATCGAAATACAATGGTCCGTATGCCCGTTCCACACTCTATCTTGTATATAGGTTGGTGCCCTAGAAAGCTGTTGTTAAAGGGGTCCAAACTGCGCGGTCGGTATAAGAGAGAGTGTACCACGTGGAGGATCACTAGCGTCGATTGCATACGATCTCGAATTCGCAATTTAGCGATAAAGATTCAAAATTGCATTTGTCATATAACTTTTTTCTTCCAGAAACTCCATTCGGCCAGCTGCCCGTGCTGGCATATGATGGCAAACATTTGGCGCAGACCGGCGCAATTCAGCGATTTCTGGCCAGACAATTCAGTTAGTTGGTTGCGTCGTGCTCGGATCGGCTCTGAGCTAAAATAATGTTTGTGTGGTAGACTAAATGCCTCAACGAATCACGTAAAGCTTTATTGAGACGAGACGTGATCCGAAACAATGATCAAACAAAGGTTTGAGACCCCAATTTAATCTTAGGGCGGACTTAGGTTGAACACGGAACACGGAACACGGAAATATTTCCGTGTTCCGTGATAAAATTTTGAAAATCACGGAACACGGAAATATTTCCGTGCACGGAAATTTTTCCGTGTTCCGTGTTCCGTGATAATTTTGAAAATCACGGAACACGGAAATATTTCCGTGTTCCGTGATTTTCAAAATTATCACGGAACACGGAACACGGAAATATTTCCGTGTTCCGTGATTTTCAAAATTTTGTCACGGAACACGGAACACGGAAATATTTCCATGCACGGAAATATTTCCGTGACACGGAAATCCATGAAAATGGTTTGTATGTAAATTATTTCCGTGTTCCGTGTTCCGTGTTCAACCTAAGTCCGCCCTTAGGGCGGTTAGGATTAGCACATTTTGGGAATGGATGACCATCTAGTGCATTTGCACTGACGATGCCCTGGTCCCTGGTGTACCGCCCGTATGTGAAAGCAGGTAACGTTCAACCATGCACATGCTGCACAACCCATAATGAATATGTGGTGAGCCTGACTCATCAGTACATTATCACCACCGATAAGCATGATAATTTTGTGAAATGAGAAGAATTTTGCAAAAACAAAAATCCACAAATAAAATTGCGTGCATTTAGAATTGATGGGCAGCGACGATTTCGAGGCGGCCCAGATCGACATGCTGTGCTGCGGAGTGGAGGAGTTCGCCGCTGCGATCGGGCCCGTTTTTGGCAAAATGTTTGCCGGAGAACACGAGGAAGCGGTGGGTGATGTTTCACTATGTACAGTTTACAGTCAAGCCTCGCTATAGTGACATTATCGGATGCACTAAAGTTTAAGTCCATATGGAGGGAAAAAAAAAAAAAACAAAAAAAAAAAAAACCCACCAAAAAAAAAACAACCCAAAACCCCCTGTGCCAGTTTCCCTGGCCGTGCTGTACCGCCACAGTTCCGTACCCCATTTGCGGCTTATTGTAGTCAAATCAGGTCAAATCACATGTTATTTCTTGCGCTCATTTGGGGCTCATGCATTATTGCTTGATTTGACGACTTTATTTGACGACTAGTCTAATTTGCCGTTAATGTTCACGTCTTATCTGTTCGTGAATAATTGTTATGGCGGGCAAAAGTCCCAAGTTTCGGTCATGCCGCTGTGAAGGATAAGCGGCTGTCCAAGCAACTGTTTCAAGCTTTTGATAACAACGTTTCCTTGTGTTTCAGGCCAAGCTGGTTGCTGAGCTGAAGGAGCCGAAAATCATACCGTTTCTGGACAAATACACGCAGTTTTTCGAGAAATGCGACGGTGACTTCATGTGTGGCTCGAAGGTTAGTGGGCATGAGAATTAAAACAAATAGAAAATAATAACTTCAAAAAAATATAAAAAAATTAAGAAATATTTTTGCTTTCAGCCCACATTGATCGATTTTGTGCTGCACATGACCGTTCGGACACTGGACAAAATGCCGCACGATTTGATGAAGGTCGGTTGACCAGCTGGCTGATGTTTCACAAAACATTAAAGTAAAAAGTACTCAAAATGTGCTCCAAAATTAATAGTGATATTTTTCTTTGCATGTGGAATGCAAAGGTTTTCGTCAACCATTTTACAATCATCCGAAATTTCAGGGTCACCCCAAATTGACTGCCTTGGCCGATCGTGTGGCCGAGTTGCCGGGTGTGAAGGAATGGATCGATAAACGTCCGCAGACCAACTTTTAGGACAAAAAATATCATAATAATTATCAAATCAAAGTTTAGGTGTTTTTCAATTGCGCAACGTTCCACGGATAATGATATACGAGTTTTGTCTCAACCAACAAGGCAGGGTAGTTTGTTTCGTGTCGTAGGGTTTCCATTTTGAAGCTGTAGGGTCTGGTCTAGCTTTGTTTGTGAATAGCATTGCTCCAGTCTGTTTTTAACTAATAACCCCAAAACAGTGTGCATTAAAAAGTAATCTTTGAAGATTGTGAAGATTTTATTTGTTGCGAACATTGTGGGCAAACTATGGAGCTTGGCCTTTTTCAGCCGCAGACAGTGCCAGCTGCCACGTGAGAATTTTATTTTGCTTTCTGGGCACAAATCATAGAGACTGCAAAAGATCACATCACAAAAACTACATTTTTTAAATTCGTGGTGAGTGAAAGCTCAGATTTGACTGCAATGATTGCAATACAAGGCATAGATTAGGACTGAATTGGCGATGATGAGAATGGAAAAAGTGCGATGACGACATGAATATAAGCCCCAAACCAGTGCAGGAAAAATCCAAAATAACAAACAACATGAAACACTTGGTGGCCATTTTCGCGACAAGCACTGCACATTGATAACACACAATAGAGCGTTTCATATCAATACCAAGAGACAACACTTTTTATCAGTTTTAATCTCCTGCTCATGAATTAGCTTGAGGGTACACTTTGAAGGCGGTTTGGCTCTATAATTTTGAGTACATCAGCATTGAAGCTTTCAGAATATGTCCAACTGGTGATATGATCAGTAATTACTGGTAGTCAATTAATTTTGTCGCAATTTTTACCGAATCATCACTGAGCTTTGATTTTGGAAAATATAATGGAATTAAATTTTCTTCTGTTTTTCATGATTGTCGCAGTATTTTTGGTCAAATCTGATGTTTCAAGCCGGTGTAGTTTGTTTGGGATTATTCGGCGCTGGAGGTGTCAGTGGAGTTGGGCTTGGACCGTCCGCAGTAAGAGGCGTAGGCGCTGGGTCCTGAAACGGATACGGTAGGTTACGGTAATTTACGTTACAATATGAACAGAAACAATCATTCTTGGCACACGCATGTCCTGACGACTGTGCACACGGGCGGTTGCAGTTTGAACCTTCGTATGACGGTTAAACATTTTGTGGCTTAAAGTGACTCTACAATTGATCGTTGACCGCGTTTGTTTGCAGTCATTTTTCAGAAAATGAAGACTAGGTATCAGAAACCCAGATTTAGGAAATAGATTTTCAAGTCGTTGCTTTGTGATGTTTGACGGAGCCCACACATTTTCACAGGAGGGGAAAAATGAAAAAAGTTTGAGGCAGGCCTGTGCGAAACACAAGGTAATCCAATAGAAGATATTTTCAGCGTTTTATACTCAGACGTTTTTCTCTTAAACGAGATATAAAGCATTGCGCGAAACGCCATGTGTGATAAATAATAAACGAAACACTCCAAAAAATCAAGCCTTTTTAAAGCACCCTTTTACTCTAGCATAATTTTAAGCATCTGTGGCGAATGAAATAAGTTGTCAATTAAAAATAAAAATCGTCTAATTATCTAGTATTTAGAATGTGCTTTTCGTTTTTCAAAACCTTACACAGCTCACACAATGTTTACCACAACATGCGCAAGGCACCCATTCCCACAGCGCACACACACAAAGCTGAAACATTATCCCCAGCCGGCTGTGTGTTGTCGTTGTGTGTGCGCTGTGCGTGGTCTGAATGGCTGCCTTGCGCATGTTGTGGTAAACATTGTGTGAGCTGTGTAGGGTTTTGAAAAACGAAAAGCACATCCTGAATACTAGATAATTAGACGATTTTTATTTCTAATTGACAACTTATTTCATCCACCACAGATGCTTAAAATTATGTCAGAGTAAAAGGGTGCTTTAAAACGGCTTGATTTTTTGGAGTGTTTCGTTTATTATTTATCACACATGGCGTTTCGCACAATGCTTTATATCTCGTTTAACAGAAAAACGTCTGAGTATAAAACGCTGAAAATATCTTCTATTGGATTACTTTGTGTTTCGCACAGGCCTGCCTCAAACTTTTGTCATTTTTTCTCCTCCTGTAAAAATGTGTGGGCTCCGTGAAATATCACAAAGCAACGACTTGAAAATCTATTTCCTAAATCTGGGTTTCTGATACCCAGTCTTCATTTTCTGAAAAAATGACTGCAAACAAACGCGGTCAACGATCAATTGTAGAGTCACTTTAACATCAGTCGGTTACAATGTGTTATGAACCGTACTGTCATTTGTTCATGTTTTATAACGAAAGTTGAAAACCAGCTCGTGTGTCTTTCTGCGGTCACGTGCGTCCATCTGGTGCATTCGCTCTGACGATGACCTGATGCACCGCCCGAATGTAAATGAGCACATGTCGAAACGGGCAACCAAAATTTTTAGAGTACACACTATACAATGAACCCATTGGGGCGTATATTCAAGTCGTCAGTACAGGTCGTCAACCCTTGTCGTCATAACGACTTGGGTTGACGACCAGGTGTAATTAGTTCATGGTCCTATAATCCTGACCAAAAAGGTGTTTTCAGACGATAAGATCAATGAAAATTGTCTAACCTCGGGCGTGGTACCTTGGGCCGGCGGGGCGGTACCCGGCGCCTGAAATGAAAAGTTACGGTATTTAGTTGTGACCATAAAAAGGACTCTCTGATGTTTCATTGCGTTTATATATACATCAAAGTTTGCAGAAGCCGCACAGTTCACGCGCTACTTACCGCTGCTGTAGCTTGGGGAGTCGGCTTGGTCAGTGGAGTGGGTGGTGGGCCCTAAAAAATACTTTATTTTTATTTCACACAATTAAAAAAATTAC
>JASAMV010002817.1:0-13251 GCA_030248065.1 Rhynchonema sp. JSB1_4
CCATATTTTGATATCATTGCACACATGGATCTCGAATTATCTTTCCAGTGTTTGTGAATTTTAACAGTTTATTGCTATTAATGTTGGTGTTCGCCATTATTTACTTGTTGCTCACGAAACGCGCATAAATATGGAGTGATCAACAGAGTGAAAAGTTCTCAAAGCTTATTCGCTGGCTAATAATTTTGCCAAACTGCAGTTTGCGCAGTGTTCATTGAATTCCTTGTCATACAGTATCTTTGCGTCACTGCCCTCTCGACCACGACTAGAGACCGCTATTTCATAGAGGAGATAGCAATCTTTAAGAAAACATCGGTGCCTGATTCGCAAAGGAAACAATTATCCGTGTCAATTTCAAACTTGCACTTATTTCTTTGGCGTTCTGGTTCATTATCAGTGTCTCTATCGGACTGTTGAAGGTATTGATGTGGGTTTGTTGAAAAAAAGTGGCACCCCCACTTTTCGCACCAGTCGGACACCAAAAGGCACCCCCAGCCCCACCTTGGCTTTGGCACCTACCCTAGAAATACCCACCGCCCCCCTCTAGTTGGCACCCCCCGCCTGTGTTAGTATCTAAAGGCAAACCAGCCGTGCTTTGCACTCTTAGACCATACAGTATCACCCTGAATTCTTACACACCTGTTGCTGTGTCCACCTCTCGGCATCTTTAGGCACAAAAATGGGCATTTTTAGGCCTAAAATGGGTGATTTTAGGTCAATGATGTCAAAAGTCGCCAAAATACCCTTTTTTATGGAGATTTTTTTCCAAAAAGGGGCAAAAATGGATCAAATTTTCTACCTCAAAAAGTGACATTTTCCTGCATTTGGGTCTTCCCCCTTCCCCCAGGGAGGTTCACTAACCGCCGCGCCCGACCAGGAACTACACTGGGGCCTGTGTTTTAGATGGGGGGGCTTTGGGGTAGCCCCCCAGTACAGTGGGTATCCCCAACCCCTCCAACCTCCCAAACCGGGCTCGGGTTACTGTAGCCACGTATTACACGCTTTACGTGTGAAATCGATACACACACACACACACGTTGATCACTCCCGATAAATAAAGCGGGAAAAGAAATGGAAAATAACTGCTTGTCAAAACCTGATTCAATTTGAAAAAATCGCTAGAAACCCTCCTTGCCGATGTAGGAAAAATATGGGGATGGATTCTCATATAGTCATTGTGCGACCAATACCTGTTTTTCTGTCTGCTTAGGTGCCAACTGCACCCAGATTTTGGTCAGTTTACATTTAAATCAGTCGTTTTTCGGACATTTGGGAGCAATACAAGTTGCACGCACCCCGTTAACTTTGGAAAAAAGCCTGCTTCAGCGTCCCGCCCGACTGTTGCATGTGACTCTCATATCGAGCATCTAGAAATAAAACGAACATCAAATTTAAGCTCCTGGCCCAGTGTAGTTCCTGGGGGGAGGGGGACCCCCTAAGGTACACTAATTTCCCCGACCAAGGTACACTAGTACACTAATTTCCCCTCCGGGTACACTAAGTTCCCCAATTTTTGCATAAAACGGCCATTTTTAGGCCTAAAATGGACATTTTTAGGCCTATAATGTGTGATTTTCAGGTCAATGTTCTCAAAAGTCGCCAAAATACCCTTTTTATGCAGAATTTTTTCCAAAAAGGGGTAAAAACGGGTCAAATTTTCGTACACTAATTTCCCCGCCGGACCAGGAACTACACTGTCCTGGCCCTTATAATGCCCAGAAATATATTGATGGGCAATGTCGGCGTTGTTTCAGAATCTTCATCAAGGTGTTGCGGTGTTCATTTCGAAGCTCCAGAAAAGTTTTAGAACGAAACGGACAGCAAATTCGAGCTTCCCGCACTTGTCTACCGCCAGAAAATTACTTGTAGGCGTTATTGAGGAAGAAAGTGAAACAAACCGCGTCGTCCGGCACAAGCCGAGGTGTGCGGGACGGTCTGTCACTGGGAACGAAGCGTCCCGTCACCAGCGACTCATGCTTGATCAATGTTTCGCCTCGTTTCACCTTTCCTTTACGAATCAGGCACCGATGTTTTCTTAAAGATTGCTATCTCCTCTAGTAGGCTCTTCTTTTCGTTGCGCTTCGTGTCGTCCAGAGTCGCAATCGCGCCGTGGCCGGGCCTAAAAGCCGTCCCGAGGCCCACCATTTTCCGCGCCCTTCTCGACCCTCACTCCCTATAAAATTTCCTTTTCTTTATCTTTCGATTTCGCCGGATTCTTCCAGCGTGACAAGCAAGACATGAAACCTCTTTGGCAGACACGCTGGAACAATTCGTCGATTTTCGAAATATTTGGAAACTCGAAATTTATTTTTATTATTTTTGTCATAATTTTTGTTTCAAGAATATTGAGACATTTCTAATTCGAATTCAGACAGCTTTTTGATCAGGCAGTTATTTTCCTGAATTCTCAGGTAGAATTTCGGCCGGTCCTCATCTAATTTTGTTCCCAGTGGCTTGTCTTAAACGGAATCTACTGGGTACATGTTTGAGAGTTTGTACCAAATTATTTGATTTTTGTGATGCCCACATTGCTGTCTAAGCACTTGTAAATCTTGAAAGGCGATTAGGAATGCGCAATTTCCCCTTTAAAGAGCAGAAAAGAAAATGAAGATTTTGAAGAACTAAATTTTTTTGGAATTTCTAGGAAAGATTAAGTGCGAATAAGAATTGAAATTGAAATGGTCATGGTCTGAAATAATGAGTCTTCCCGCCAGAGCCTCTGCAGGATAAACTGATTACAATAGTAATGAGTCTTCCATCAACCGGTATGGCACGCGCGAAACATCACCAAAGCCAACGCGCGCAGGACGGCCTTGACAAATCAAGAATTCGAAAGAGAACAAAAGTTTCGGTCCAGACCATGACCATTTGGTTGATGGAAGACTCATTACTATTGTAATCAGTTTATCCTGCAGAGGCTCTGGCGGGAAGACTCATTATTTCTTTGAAAATAAAACGGATTAAACGGAATCCCCGTAATGAGTTTCCCCCAGGGCCGTTTCCTCGGGAGTGATCAACGTGTGTGTGTGTGTGTATCGAATTTCACACGTAAAGCAAATTGTGTAATACGTGGCTACAGTAACCTGAGCCCGGTCTGGGAGGTTGGAGGGAAGTTCCAGCTGGATTCCAATCCAAAAGAAATAAAGCCCCCCAGACGCAAAAACCAACGAACAAGGGGGAAACCACTGTACTGGGGGCTACCCCAAAGCCCCATACCCAAAACACAGGCCCCAGTGTAGTTCCCGGTCGGGACGAACGGCGGTAAAAATAGTAGAACCTACCCCTGGCCTTTGGTTCTGTGCCATCCAGATGAAGGGCTCTGAATAGCCGTCGATTAGCCGGGCTCATTCGATTCCAGCTCATACCCGTGCTTCGCACGGCGCAAAGAGCGCGAACCCGCTGCTCGGCAGCTGCCTCCAGAAAGTTCGATGCAAAAGGGCAAAAGACTGCTTCGATGAGCAGTGAGAATGCCAGCATCGCAATATGCGAGGCATGGATGGGCTGATGGAGCAATTGGCCGAGCAGATTGACAGCGTAGAGCGGAAGGGGGGAAGACCGTTAGTTGAGATGCGGAACAAATGCACCGGGAAAATGTCAAGTCTGTTCAGGCCTGCTCAAAGGGGACGAGCAAAAACGGCCGCCAGGACCCAGGGGCGGAGAGCCGGCGAAAAGACAAAACTTTTTGAGGTAGAAAATTTGCTCAATCATAAATTATTTTTCCCCCGGAGGGGCCCTTTGGAAAAAAAAGCCATAAAAAAGGGCTATTCAAACACTGGCGACTTTTGACATCATTGACCTATACAACCAAGAGCCGCAAAGCCAAGGAACAAAACAAAAGGACGTAGAAAACAGACGAACTCCCCAGAAGAGAGAAAAACAAAAGGAGAAAGCAAGCAAGACAACGAAACAACAGCGCAACACCAACCACAAAACCAGAAAAAAACACAAACAAACCAAGCCCGCACAGCCCAAGACCCAACCACACAACCAGCCAAACAAAAGACACAAAGAGAACAAAAAGAACAAAGAAAATCACCCATTTTAGGGGCTTAAAAATGCCCATTTTTGTGCCTAAAGATGCGCGAGAGGCGGACATTATCGAGCTAAGACAGGAAGCCGTGATACAATACAGTGTGTAATGCATTTAGAAACAGAAACGACAAGACGCCAGCAACGGAAAAGAAAGAACGGCTGGCTCGCCTTAGATACTTCAGGGGGGTCCGGACACCGAGGGGGGTATGGGTGCCAAAGCCAAGGTGGGGCTGGGAAAGCACTTTGCCTTTGTCCAGCAAACCCCCTTTCGCCCTCACACCAACACCCCCAGCCCCACCGCGCCCCCAGAATACTCACCCCCCACCAAATGTGTGGCGACTCTGTCCGGCCGGGTTTGTGAACTAAAGGCAAACCAGCCGCGCCCCCCGGACGTAGTTACCAAATGCGTCAGTACATCACTGCCCGCCTATTCACACACACCTGATGCTCGAGTCCCCCCTCCCTCAGGCACAATAAAATGGGCAGTTGAGGCCTAAATGGGCGACTGGAGGTCAATGATGTCAAAAAGTCGCCAAAATGATCCTTCACGAGCAGTTGTATGGAAAGTTCTGAAAAAAAGGGCAACCCAATGTTTGGATCGATCAAATTTTCTACCTGCAAAAAAAATGGACAGTTGGCGGAATTGGTGGGTGCGAATACCGTAATCCGCCATCGTTCCCCCAGGGAGGTTCACTCCGCACACTCAGCATGCCATCCGCGACGATATGTGTGTGAATGCGAACCCTGGGTATGAGCTGAATAAGATGAGCGGACACTGTCAGTCAACCGTCAGTCAAACAACTGTCTCGACGACAACCACCAAAGACAATGAGCCCGCAGTCGATGCCAGCGACAGTCAATCAACCACTGAGCAAGCCACAAACTTGGAGACGTACTTTTTCATTGAAGGAGCCAACGGAGGCGACGCCGCGCCCCACCAGGAATACTGATGGGTCAAATGATGTGTCTCGTAGAGCTGAGGCTTTGGGTAAGCACGCCACGTACAAGTGGGGATCCTGATCTCCAACCTCCCAAACCGGTGCATGTGGATGGAGCCACGTTTTTCACTGCTTGATGTGCTGAAATCGATACGTGGTCACATATTCACACGGTGATTATTCCCGTATAAAATAAACCGGGAAAAGAACGGAAAATTGTGTCAAAACGATCAAGGTGAAAAAACTGCATTGAAAATGGAGACAAAAAGGAAAAGTTGCAGACGTGCAAACCAAACAAAACATCTGAAGGTTGGAAGCACGGGTGGGTGTGGTATGGCCGTGCCGGGAAGACTCATTATAAATAAAACGGATTAACCGGATTAAACGGATTTTTGCGTGCTGAGGGGAAGACTCATTATTTCTTTGAAAATAAAACGGATTAAACGGAATCCAGCTGGAACTTGGCCCTGAACCAATGTTTGGGCCCAGGCTAGAGGGCTTGGGCTTAGGGCAGTAACGAGTTTGGCATGGGGTACTGGTCGGGCCGGGCTTCAGACTTGGGGGCTCGAGGCTAAACTAGGCTTGGGCTGGCTCAAGGCGCCGGCGCCTGCCGACATGCATGATGGGTCTTCCTGGGAAAACCGCCCCTCAGAGGAAAACTCATTACGGGGTCGTTATGGTTTTTTTATTTTCAAAGAAATAATGAGTCTTCCCGCCAGAGCCTCTGCAGGATAAACTGATTACAATAGTAATGAGTCTTCCATCGACCCAAATGGTCATGGTCTCAACCCAACTTTTGTTCTCTTTCGAATTATTTATTTGTCAAGCCGTCCCTGCGCGCGTTGTCATAAATTGTTTCGCGCGTCCCGTCTAATGGAAGACTCATTACTATTGTAGTCGTTTATCCTGCAGAGGCTCTGGCGGAGGACTCATTATTTCAGACCATAACACATTTTCAATTTCAATTCGCAGCTTAATCTTTCCTAGAATTCCAAAATTTAGTTCTTCAAAATCTTCATTTTCTTTCTGCTCTTTTGAAAATACGCATTCTAATCGCCTTTAGATTTACAAGTGTGACAGCAATGTGGGCATCACAAAAATCAAATAATTTGGTACAAACTCTCAAACATGTACCCAGTGATTCCGTTTAAGAACAACCACGGGAACAAAAGGCGGACCCGGCCCGAATTTCTACCTCGGGACGTCACGAACCAATTCCTGATAAAACGAAAGCTGTAAGGGAGACGTAAATAGTTTCGCACGATTCTTGAAACTCACTATAGAATTTCGCTTTTATTTATATTTAGAATTTGGACGTATTGTTCCAGCGTGTCTGCTAAATGTTTCATGCTCTGCTTGTCACGCTGGAACGATTAAGTCAATTTCAAAATATAAAGAAAAGCGAAATTCTATAGTTAGTGAGTTTCAAGAATCGTGCGAAACATTCTGTCGCCTTGACAGCTTTTTGATCAGGCAATTTGCCTAGAGGAGATAGCAATCTTTAAGAAAACATCGGTGCCTGATTCGTAAAGGAAAGGTGAAACCAGGCGAAACATTGATCAAGCATGAGTCGCTGGTGACGGGACGCTTCGTTCCCAGTGACAGACCGTCCCGCACACCTCGGCCTGTGCCGGACGACGCGGTTTGTTTCACTTTCTTCCTCGATAACGCCTACAAGTAATTTTCTGGCGGTAGACAAGTGCGGGAAGCTCGAATTTGCTGTCCGTTTCGTTCTAAAACTTTTCTGGAGCTTCGAAATGAACACCGCAACACCTTGATGAAGATTCTGAAACAACGCCGACATTGCCCATCAATATATTTCTGGGTATTATAAGGGCCAGGACAATGTAGTTCCTGGTCTGGCGGGGAAATTAGTGTACGAAAATTTGACCTATTTTTACCCCTTTTTGGAAAAAATTCTGCATGAAAAGGGTATTTTGGCGACTTTTGAGAACATTGACCTGAAAATCACACATTTTAGGTATAAAAAAGGGCAATTTTAGGCCTAAAAATGGCCGTTTTTTTGCAAAAATTGGGGAAATTAGTGTACCAGGAGGGGAAATTAGTGTACTTGTGTACCTTGGTCGGGGAAATTAGTGTACCTTAGGGGGTTCCCCCTCCCCCAGGAACTACACTGGGCCAGGAGCTTAAATTTGATGTTCGTTTTATTTCTAGATGCTCGATATGAGAGTCACATGCAACAGTCGGGCGGGACGCTGAAGCAGGCTTTTTTCCAAAGTTAACGGGGTGCGTGCAACTTGTATTGCTCCCAAATGTCCGAAAAACGACTGATTTAAATGTAAACTGACCAAAATCTGGGTGCAATTGGCACCTAAGCAGACAGAAAAAACAGGTATTGGTCGCACAATGACCATATGAGAATCCATCCCCATATTTTTCCTACATCGGCAAGGAGGGTTTCTAGCGATTTTTTCAAATTGAATCAGGTTTTGACAAGCAGTTATTTTCTATTTCTTTTCCCGCTTTATTTATCGGGAGTGATCAACGTGTGTGTGTGTGAAGAAGAAGCAAAGAAAAAAACCACTATCGATTTCACACGTAAAGCGTGTAATACGTGGCTACAGTAACCCGAGCCCGAACAATTTCGGTTGCGTAGAATTCAGGGTGAAACTTCTGCACACGTGTGTTTCTCATTCTTCTCACTGATAAGCATGCAAAGTTCTTGTCAAAACCTGGTCCAATTTGAAAAAAATGCCAAATATCCGCCTATGCAGGAAAATTAGGGGGATGGATTCTAATATGGTCATTGTGCGACCAATAGCTGAAATCGCGCTAATCTGTTCTGGAAGGAAGCAAGTGTGGGAGCTTGTCTTTGACATTTACGTCGTCCAAGGGCCTTCTTGACGATAGACACAGTGAGGTAACTGATGTGACTCCGATAGCACATTCCCACAGTCAGTGCATCAACGGATGCACTAAAGTAGAATTTGATGTTCATTTTTCCTGCTTCTTCGATGCTTCTGGAGGGCACAACCACAACCTTTGACTGCCATGTGCAGCAGCGTTGTGACTGACAAGCAGTATTGGAGATGGGTGGGGATTGGGGGGGGGTAGCCCCAGTCAGTGTTGGAGGTACTCTGGAGGGGGGATACCTCAGCACCCCCCAACCCACATCCCCCACCAGCACCCAAAACAGAAAAAACACCAACACACGCCCAACCACTGTACCGGGCTCGGAGAGGGGATACCTACTGTACCAGAGCCGATGGCCTGAGGGGATATGTACCTAGGGGGGGGGGGTTGGGAGGTTGGGAGGGGTTGGGGTACCCACTGTACTGGGGGGCTACCCCCAAACCCCCCACCTTCAACACTGGCCCCAGTGTAGTTCCTGGTCGGGCGCGGCGGTTAGTGTACCTACCCCTTTTTTCCGTGCGGCGGTTAGTGTACCTCCCTGGGGGAAGGGGGAAGACCCAAACGCAGGAAAATGTCACTTTTTGAGGTAGAAAATTTGATCGATTTTTGCCCCTTTTTGGAAAAAATCTCCATAAAAAAGGGTATTTTGGCGACTTTTGACATCATTGACCTAAAATCACCCATTTTAGGCCTAAAATTGCCCATTTTTTATGCCTAAGGATGCCGAGACGTGGATACAGCAACAGGTGTGTAAGAATTCAGGGTGATACGGTATGGTCTAAGAGTGCAAAGCACGGCTGGTTTGCCTTTTGATACGAGCACGGGGGGGGGGTCCCAACTTGAGGGGGGCGGGGGGTATTTCGGGGGTAGGGGCCAACGCCAAGGTGGGGCTGGGGGTGCCTTTTGGTGTCCGACTGGTGCGAAAAGTAGGGGTGCCACTTTTTTTCAACAAACCCACATCAATACCTTGCCCCAACAGTCCGATAAAGACAGTGATGATGAACCAGAACGCCAAAAAGAAATAAGTGCAAGTTTGAAATTGACACGGATAATTGTTTCCTTTGCGAATCAGGCACCGATGTTTTCTTAAAGATTTCTATCTTCTAGGAGATAGATATCTAAAAAAACACAGGGGCTATTGGGAGAAGGAGAAAGAGAGGACGAACAACGATCAAGAGGATAGCTGGTAAGGACGGAGTCCCCGCCACAGAGAGAGCCGCACACGCAGGCCTGTGCCGAGGAGGCGACTGTTCTACTTCCCCTTGAACGCCTACAACGCCTACAATTGATATCAACACGGCGGCAAGTCGGAGATCTGGGTCCGCTTCCCTCTTAACCTTACGTTTCTAGGCACCAACACACCAGAGCAGCAGATTGATAAAAATGCGACATACCCCAACAATACACATCAGGATCACAAGGCCTATAAAGGCAGACAGTGTAGTTCGGAAACTAGGGAGAAAATAAACTAAAATTACCCCTATTTTAAACAATTGACAAAAAAAGGAAAAAAGGGAATTTTGACAACATTGACCTGAAAATCACACATTTTAGGTATAAAGGGCAATTTTAGGCCTAAAAGGGTGATTTTATTAATGATTAAAAAATGGCCGTTTTTTGCAAAAATTGGGGAAATGACAAATTTCTACCTCAAAAGTGACATTTTCCTGCATTGGGTCTTCCCCCTTCCCCCCAGGAGGTACACAACCGCCGGAGGAAGGGGGTAGGACAAACCGCCGCGCCCGACCAGGAACACAGGGGCAGGAGGGGGGGGGGAGCCCCGAAAAGAGGGATCCCCAACCCCTCCAACCCCCCCGGTACAAACCCCCACAGGCCATCGCTCGGTACAGGGATCCCCCGCAGCCCGTACAGGGCCCCATCCTCCGTCCCCCTCCGGTCCACCCGTCCCCCTCGGTCCCAGGCCGTCCCACCGGACACCTTCTACCGACCATTCTACCGACCCGCTCCCCGACTTGCACCATCCCCGGCAGCCGATGGGACCGGGCATCTCGGTACCGGACCATTGGACCTTTCCGGTCCCAGAACCTATTCATTATCGATTCGATAATCGAAAACACCGAAAAAACCCGAAGTGAAAACTCAGAAAATATAAAAAAGCCAGAAGAACAATATTTTTTTAATTGAAAAGAATCATACTAATAGGCTAGATATGAGAGTCATGCACAAAAAGTATTAATCGTAGCCTAAGCTCAAGCCTAAGCAAAAGGCCATCCTTAACTTTTGAAAGGCCGGCCCAATAAGCCAAGAAAGGATCCGAGCCAAGCCAAGCCATCAGAAAAAGAAAGGAGATAAGACAATAAAGGGAGCAAGCCAAGCCATAAGAAAGAAAGCAAAAGGTTAAGTGTGGAAGCTGAGCCAAATTTTCTTAACGCATATCATTTCATGAGTCTTTTTACAAGACAAGACGCAGTTTAGATGCCCAAAAGACCAAAAAACATTTTCTTTTTTTATTTTAAATTTTCAACAAAAAGTAGTGGACCAGGAAGGGGAAATTAGTGTACTTGTGTACCTTGGTCGGGGAAATGGTCCGGTACCGAGAGACCCGGTACCGAGAGGTCCGGTACCTCGAGAGACCCGGTACCGAGAGGTCCGGTACCGAAATGGGGCGCAGAGGTCCGGTACGAGAGGTCCGTACCAACCGGCGTACCCAGAGGTCGACCAGAGACCGACCAGAGGCGGACCGAAAGGCGGACCAGAGGCGGGACCGAAGACGGGAGCAGTACAGGGAGGATCCCCCTCCAGAGTACCTCCAACACGACCAGGGCACCCTCTCTTGCATCCTCACCCAGCTCCAATCCTCACACAACGCCCACAGGCAGTCAAAGGGTTGCCCTCCAGAAGCATCAAGCAGGAAAAAAACATCAAATCTACTTTGCATCCGTTGATGCACTGACTTGGGTGCTATCGGAGTCACATCAGTACCTCACTTGTCTATCGTCAAGAAGGCCCTCGGACGACGTAAATGTCAAAGACAAGCTCCCACACTGCTTCCTTCCAGAACAGATAGCGCGATTTCAGCTATTGGTCGCACAATGACCATATTAGAATCCATCCCCCTAATTTTCTGCATTAAAAGGCGGATATTTGGCATTTTTTTCAAATTGGACCAGGTTTTGACAAGAACTTTGCATGCTTATCAGTGAGAAAGAATGAGATACATTGTGCAGAAGGTTCACCCTGAATTCTACGCAACCGAAATTTGGCTCGGGTTACTAGCGATTATTACACGCTTTACGTGTGAAATCGACACACACACACACACACACACACACACACACACACACACACACACACACACACACACACACACACACACACACACACACACACACACACACACACACACACACACACACACACACACACACACACACACACACACACACCACACACACACACACACACACACACACACACACACACACACACACACACACACACACACACACACACACACACACACACACACACACACACACACACACACACACACACACACACACACACACACACACACACACACACACACACACACACACACACACACACGTTGATCACTCCCGATAAAACACACACACACACACACACACACACACACACACGATGATCACTCCCGATAAATAAAGCGGGAAAAGAAATAGAAAAAACGCTTCAAAACCGGATTCAATAAAAAATCGCAGAAACCCTCCTCCATAGCAAAAAAAAGGGACGATTTAGACCACGACCAAACTTTCTCCAGATACCCCGCAAACAGGCGTAAAAGGACCCAAAATTTTTTTTTTAAATAATAGAACACACACAACCCATCCCAGCCAATGCACCAAACATAAAATACTTTTCACAGGGAGCAGACAACCCCACACCCCAACAAAACTACTTCTCCTTGACTTTTAGACTAAATAAAACAACTAGTGTACCTTAGGGGGTTCCCCCTCCTCCAGGAACTACACTGGGCCAGGAGCTTAAATTTGATGTTCGTTTTATTTCTAGATGCTCGATATGAGAGTCACATGCAACAGTCGGGCGGGACGCTGAAGCAGGCTTTTTTCCAAAGTTAACGGGGTGCGTGCAACTTGTATTGCTCCCAAATGTCCGAAAAACGACTGATTTAAATGTAATACTGAAAATCTGGGTGCAATTGGCACAAGGGAAGAGAGAAATAAAAAAAGCCCTAAGCAGACAGAAAAACAGGTATTGGTCGCACAATGACCATATGAGAATCCATCCCCATATTTTTCCTACATCGGCAAGGAGGGTTTCTAGCGATTTTTTCAAATTGAATCCGGTTTTGACAAGCAGTTATTTTCTATTTCTTTTCCCGCTTTATTTATCGGGAGTGATCAACGTGTGTGTGTGTGTGTGTGTGTGTGTGTGTGTGTGTGTGTGTGTGTGTGTGTGTGTGTGTGTGTGTGTGTGTGTGTGTGTGTGTGTGTGTGGTGTGTGTGTGTGTGTGTGTGTGTGTGTGTGTGTGTGTGTGTGTGTGTGTGTGTGTGTGTGTGTGTGTGTGTGTGTGTGTGTGTGTGTGTGTGTGTGTGTGTGTGTGTGTGTGTGTGTGTGTGTGTGTGTGTGTGTGTGTGTGTGTGTGTGTGTGTGTGTGTGTGTGTGTGTGGGGGGGTGTGTGTGTGTGTAAAGGCAGTCTACTGGAGGTTTCACTCAGCCCCCGAAGACCGGAACCGACCCGGGTTTTGATCTGCAAGGATCTGTCGAGACCATTTTTTTTTTTCTATGTTTTCTGTTAGCGCCACCACCAATGAACATTCCAGTTTTGTGTCGACCGCACGATGCAGGTTTCGCTTCTCCCTTACACTGTCGATAGCAGCATCACACTGCTTCTACCCCCGCTCTGTCCTTTTGACATCTCCGACTATCTATTTCACACGTAAAGCGTGCAAGACGTGGCTACAGTAACCCCAGCACGAACAATTTTGGTTGCGTAGAATTCAGGGTGAACCTTCTGCACACGTGTGTTTCTCATTCTTCTCACTGATAAGCATGCAAAGTTCTTGTCAAAGCCTGGTCCAATTTGAAAAAAATGCCAAATATCCTCCTTTCCTATGCAGGAAAATTAAGGGGATGGATTTAGGATGGTCATTGTGCGACCAATAGCTGAAATCGCGCTACTCTGTTCTGGAAGGAAGCAAGTGTGGGAGCTTGTCTTTGACATTTACGTCGTCCAAGGGCCTTCTTGACGATAGACACAGTGAGGTAACTGATCTGTGACTCCGATAGCACCCACAGTCAATGCATCAACGGATGCACTAAAGTAGAATTTGATGTTCATTTTTCCTGCTTCGATGCTTCTGGAGGGCACAACCACAACCTTTGACTGCCATGTGCAGCAGCGTTGTGACTGACAAGCAGTATTGGAGATGGGGTGGGGATTGGG